>JAXQQM020072310.1:0-91747 GCA_034641835.2 Pinus albicaulis | reverse complement strand
TGCTGGCAATTTCATACACTATCTTGTGGAAGCTTAAATTAAATCTTCAAAACTCATGATTCAACATACATTGAAACCATATTTCAATTTCAATTAGATTGTAACCGCGTCACCATTATGCAATAATAACATGTGATTCTCTTTAAACTTACCACACGATCCCTTTCATTTCCCTGTCGCACACTGATTCATACTTCCCATCCATTTGACACCAATTAACAACTTATACCGTTTCAAATTCATCACAACAATTTTGAATCTAATCGGTCCGACCCCTAAATTAACTTGCAAATAGTCGACCCTTAAACTTTATTCATAAATCGTGTTGAATGCACTTACCAACAAAATCTTATGAGGATTCTTACGCTCAGATCCGGTAGATCGAACAAACCAAACACATTTGCAATCACAATCTCTGTATGGCTTCAATTGGCACAATGCGCCCATCATACAATAAAACAAAATGCGCCTTGCTTCAAACAAACCTTTCACGCAAACATATCACAGCAAGAATTTGATGCTGTAACATTTACATTGACCCTCACAGCAACCAATCGATGGCAATTTTAATCGATTACCTCTTTACACAACGTTTCAACTCTACTTACAATTAAACAACATCGATCACAGATTTAGAACAATGTTACCTTCAGCACGCAGCTTCTGACAAATGGGCCACCGCTTAACGCTGGGTTTAACGCCATTTAATGCTGCTTCAATCTTACTAACACAGGTCTTCACAATAAAACACTGCACGGATGATAACGTGAGAACCAATATTTAATGCTTCACAGATATGATCAGTCCAACACTTTAAACAGATCTGCTAATCGACAGTCTCGAGTCCCTTTATAAGCTATTGACATTCATCACAGCTGTAACGCAACGACATCGGCAATCTCAATTGCAGAGTTTAAATGTTACTTCGTGAACAGTCGACCACTTCCACCATTCTAATGCGATGTGATTCAAATCGAATTGCTGTCACAATCAACACTGTGCAATGTGTTGGTTACAATTGTTCCGATGCCACCTCAATCGGAAATCAGAGTTGCTGTATTACAACAGTTGGACAACGACTTCCCTATAATATTGCGATATCTTTCAGATTCAATATCATATCAACCCAATCCATAAAATTCCGCAGCTGGATCTGTGGTTATATGGTGCGATTTTGGATCACTTCTCCTCAATCTGATGCGATAAATCAGGAGGACCGACGAATTACAAAACCATTTTATATATTAGTCAATCTGCTCCAGGATTCCACGAAATCTTTCCTGCTTTTTCTTTGTATTAAACTTCTTTCAGTTCACTACTATCAACAACGCCAGGATTACATTAACACAAGAACTCTTCAGTTAAATAAAATTACACACTGATTGCACACCCTAAATCAATTATGCAGACATCAAAGCTCGAATTTGCACCATTTGTCATTTGAATTGCATAGAATATAATTATGTTCATAATACTCAGAAACAAAACAAACAGAACCTTGTTTTTTTTTTCTCCAATTATTCCAGAAATCAATAATTCTCATACACACTGTCACAATCTCCCTAAAATCTGAGCTTTTCGCTCCACACTCAAAAACTACACACAAAAGTATCTCCCTCACCTCTTGCCTTATCGACCTTTTTATTATGAGCTAATTCAACGAAATCTTCTAAATCTGGAAGTTTAACAACAATCGCCTATCTATTTTCTCTTGTACACATCTATTTTAACAAATCTTATCACTAATCTAAATAAGGCAATCACACACTTATTACAATAACAAATTATTTGAGAAGTTTATCCTTCTCGTAATCTCAAATTTGACTAACAGTTAATGAATTTTACTGTGATTAGCCACAACATGTGGACAATCCTCCACATTGCTGGCTAATTCCGATGCTCCTGCATCAGACTCCCGAAGTTTAAATTAACCATGATCTCCTGATCATGCAATTCTGTTCTATGTCCTCCTGGATCCCATATTTGGTTTGATAGTCTGTCCTTGGTTACTGCTGTTGTTGTTTGTCCCTCAAGTCTTCTGCCTTTGTGCTGTGATTCCTCACTATCTGCTACTGTCCTTTTCACATATTTCGTTGTTGCTTTGCTCACTCTAATTTGCAATTTTCCATTCCCTTCGCCTGTACCATTTCTTCCAGCCAATATTCCTTTCTTATTTGTTTTACTAGAATGCTGTAGTATGAGTTTCCACAACTCATCTAATTCATTGTCCATTTCACTCCTCGTGTGCTGAATACTTTTTTGCTGCAACTGATTGTGTTCTTGAATTAGAACATCATAATCTTTGTGCCAATAATCTTCCATATACATTTCTGAAATGTACAAATGCCTTTTCCCAGGTTCTTCTTTTGGTTTCTCATTCATGACTTCATCATTCCTTGCTTCAAATTCCAGCGTACCTTCCATTAATCCGATCTGTTCTTCTTGGTTCAGATCGACTTCACACTGCCTTTTTCCTGCATATAAATCTTCATCAAAATTAATCAACTCAATAAACACAAATGCTTTACCTGGCTTCTTCGTCAAAAGATTCAACTTATGCCACAATTCTGCCATTTCATCTGGAAGTTCTTTCAAAAGTTCTGCACAATCTTTACTAACTGCATTGTCCACAATTTCAGTCTTTAATCCTTCTTCACTCTGGCTTTCTTCAAGACCAATGATCTTCAATGACTCAGTGTATCCTTTGAATTCAAAAATTCTTTTGCCATCCTCCTTATTTTGCATATGACTATGAGTAGTCATTTCTTCAACAGTCTTCAATAACTGTTTGTATTTCCTCAAGTCAATGTGACCTGCAAACACACAACAACCTTCAGTTTTCAAAATACAATATCTTCCATTTTCTTTTGATGCTTCAAGCACCAATCGTCCATCATAAATCTCTTGGATTTCAGCGGATCCTTCTTGCTGTGACCCCATTTCTCTGAGTCTTTCCTTCTTCAACAAATCAATATAAATTTGTTCAAGTTCCCTGAACTCATTCATCAGCTTGCCATTCCGCCTCTGTTGCAATAGCTTCCACTTCACCCTTTTCTTCAGTCTCCATCTGTATCTTTGGTCTTCACTTATCTTTCTTTGTACTACCAGACCAATTTCTGGTTCTTCATTCGGCTACCAGCTTCTATACTTCTGCAATTTGATGCCTTTCTCAAATTCACTCTCATGTCGCTGATCATTCCTTCAAAATCTCTGGTTACTTCCATATTCATCTTGCTGAGTTAATATTTCTGTCTCTTTCATGCCTCTGAGGACATAACTTCCTTGTTGCTCCTGATCCTTCATCTCACCTTCAAATAATTGCTGCTCAATTTCTCTGATTTCAGCATCATATTTATTAATGTTGTCTTCGACACCTTTTCCTCCATCAGGTTCTGTAAGCTTCGTTTCTTCTTTAGGTTCCTCGAGTAATCTCTCCAAGAATTCTATCTCTTTATGAAATCTCTCCAGCAGATCATCACAATTTCCACTCTCAGCTTCATCTTTTTTTTGGCAATCCTCCTGAGTTGACCTGTTTTCTACATCATCATATTGCAAGCATCTTTCATTAATTCCATTAAATAAATTCATTGGTTTACCTTTTTGTAGTCCCACTATGGAATTGTCTTTAGACTATTGGTCTATATCAACCTCATCTGACTGTTTCACACCAAATAGGATTTCATCTATGAACTCCTTCTGTTGCAAATGATCAACACCTTCTTCCTCTAAAAATGATTCTTCATCATACTTTACCTCAAGAGCTTCATTCTTGGTTGTGAAAATTTCAATCGACTGTCCATCATCCTCTGCATATCCTGCAAACATACACAAACTGTAAGAATCAAAATCACAAGGCTGCATTGCCTCATCTGCTTCCTTTGTCAACATATATTTGAATTGTTCTGAACTCTGCCAATAGTCCATGAGATCTTTAGCTGACCTCTCATTATCCTCTTTCCCTAACATCTCACCTTGTTCTGGTCTGCAAATGGAAACTTCCAATTCTACCTCTGCTTCTCTGAGTTTCTCTGATTCCTCTTGAGCACTCAATATCTGCTCAATCTTTCTCAATTCTTCTACTATCTCTGACTTCACTTGCTGATTTCTCCTTTCTCGTAGCCTTGGCCACTTTACTCTTTTCCTCATGGTCCAAACACTTTTCTGCAGCATCTTCATCAATATTCCAATCTGGAAATCTATCTCAGCTTTCTCTCGGTCAAACTCTTCTTGACTCATCCTCATGCCATTTGCTTTAGCATCTTCCCTTCTGCTGTGGTTTCTTTGTGAACTTCCGCTATGACTATCTGTAGTCATTTTCTGCTCTTCTCTTTCCATGAGCTCCTTGCACCTCTGCAACAAACCTCTGCAACAGTAAGTCCTCCTTACTGCAACCTTACCTCACTAAGCTCTCCTCACTCAGTCTTTTGGTAAGCATGATCCCCTATCTGGAATCTTCTCTTGAGCAACGCCTTTGCTCTCTCTAGGCTTCTGCAATCTCTCACTTTCTCTTTCGAAGACACTTCAATTGTCCTCTGTCCAATCTCTTGTTGGATTCTTCAGGTTCACTGCCACTTCTAAGAACTTTCCTTATTCTGCTTTTAAGAACTTATTTGGTTCTTCTCTCACAACTTCTCTTTGTCTATATTGCTGCAGTATTCACTCTTTCAACAGAGCCAAGCTCTGATACCAAAAATGACGCAGGGTTAAACCTGCAATACCCAGAATCTCACTGTCCTCCACTGAAAAATGAATACATCCAAACTGGCCAAATAAAATTTCTGGTTCCTGGCAATTTCATACACTATCTTGTGGAAGCTTAAATTAAATCTTCAAAACTCATGATTCAACATACATTGAAACCATATTTCAATTTCAATTAGATTGTAACCGCGTCACCATTATGCAATAATAACATGCGATTCACTTTAAACTTACCACACGATCCCTTTCATTTCCCTGTCGCACATTGATTCATACTTCCCATCCATTTGACACCAATTAACCACTTATACCGTTTCAAATTCATCACAACAATTTCGAATCTAATCGATCCGACCCCTAAATTAACTTGCAAATAGTCGACCCTTAAACTTTATTCATAAATCGTGTTGAATGCACTTACCAACAGAATCTTATGAGGATTCTTACGCTCAGATCCGGTAGATCGAACAAACCAAACACATTTGCAATCACAATCTCTGTATGGCTTCAATTGGCACAATGCGCCCATCATACAATAAAACAAAATGCGCCTTGCTTCAAACAAACCTTTCACGCAAACATATCACAGCAAGAATTTGATGCTGTAACATTTACATTGACCCTCACAGCAACCAATCGATGGCAATTTTAATCGATTACCTCTTTACACAACGTTTCAACTCTACTTACAATTAAACAACATCGATCACAGATTTAGAACAAGGTTACCTTCAGCACGCAGCTTCTGACAAATGGGCCACCGCTTAACGCTGGGTTTAACGCCATTTAATGCTGCTTCAATCTTACTAACACAGGTCTTCACAATAAAGTGCTGCACGGATGATAACGTGAGAACCAATATTTAACGCTTCACAGATATGATCAGTCCAACACTTTAAACAGATCTGCTAATCGACAGTCTCCAGTCCCTTTATAAGCTATTGACATTCATCACAACTCTAACGCAACGACATCGACAATCTCAATTGCAGAGTTTAAATGTTACTTCGTGAACAGTCGACCACTTCCACCATTCTGATGCGATGTGATTCAAATCGAATTGCTATCACAATCAACACTGTGCAATGTGTTGGTTACAATTGTTCCGATGCCACCTCAATCGGAAATCAGAGTTGATGTATTACAACAGTTGGACAACGACTTCCCTATAATATTGCGATATCTTTCAGATTCAATATCATATCAACCTAATCCATAAAATTCCGCAGCTGGATTTGTGGTTATATGGTGCGATTTTGGATCACTTCTCCTCGATCTGATGCGATAAATCAGGAGGACCGACGAATTACAAAACCATTTTATATATTAGTCAATCTGCTCCAGGATTCCACGAAATATTTCCTGCTTTTTCTTTGTATTAAACTTCTTTCAGTTCACTACTATCAACAGCGCCAGGATTACATTAACACAAGAACTCTTCAGTTAAATAAAATTACACACAGATCGCACACCCTAAATCAATTATGCAGACATCAAAGCTCGAATTTGCACCATTTGTCATTTGAATTGCATAGAATATAATTATGTTCATAATACTCAGAAACAAAACAAACAGAACCTTGTTTTTTTTTTCTCCAATTATTCCAGAAATCAATAATTCTCATACACACTGTCACAATCTCCCTAAAATCTGAGCTTTTCACTCCACACTCAAAAACTACACACAAAAGTATCTCCCTCACCTCTTGCCTTATCGACCTTTTTATTATGAGCTAATTCAACGAAATCTTCTAAATCTGGAAGTTTAACAACAATCGCCTATCTATTTGCTCTTTTACACATCTATTTTAACAAATCTTATCACTAATCTAAATAAGGCAATCACACACTTATTACAATAACAAATTATTTGAGAAGTTTATCCTTCTCGTAATCTCAAATTTGACTAACAGTTAATGAATTTTACTGTGATTAGCCACAACATGTGGACAATCCTCCACATTGCTGGCTAATTTCGATGCTCCTGCATCATGCGAAATGGAGGGACATGTGTCGACCTTGCGCAACATTGCGTCTCGCAAGAAATAGAATGTAACTTCAAGACATCGAAAAGAATGTTATTTTGGTTGCGATGCGTTAAGGATCAAACAATGTGATGCGATGAAGGGAATCCACATGTCAGCACCA
The DNA here is from genome assembly GCA_034641835.2 of Pinus albicaulis. Taxonomy (NCBI): domain Eukaryota; kingdom Viridiplantae; phylum Streptophyta; class Pinopsida; order Pinales; family Pinaceae; genus Pinus; species Pinus albicaulis. Next base: position 84,898 of record JAXQQM020072310.1, on the reverse strand, counting down.
CCCATGAGTGCAGATCGCATGGTTTTATGGTTTATCACTAACGGTAGAGTGGGAAACCTGCGGGCAAGTATTTGCGATGAAGTGTGATTGGTTCAAGGTTTTGTGGGACCCGAATACTACTGTTTCGCTTATATGTGTGTCTGTTATGTGTGTTATGTTATTTTATATATGCATTGTTTGATTGCTAAGTATGTATGTTAATATATGTTTTTTTTATCGATAAATGTATGTATGTGGAACAAACGCTGGAATTGGACTCCACTGCGTTATAAAGAGTTTTATGTGGGCCATATCATACATGTCACAAAATAATGACATGAGTGCATAACAAAGGACCAGGAACTCGTGCTGAACAATGTTGCGGTAGTAAAGAAAATGAAAAAGGCTAAACGCAGAAGAAGAGTCGGGCTAAAAGGGGAAATTATGCAGCAAAGTTGGAATATAATTGCAGAAACAGAAAAGACAAAAAGACAACAAGCGGAAGAGGAAAAACGCTCAGCAAGGCTAAGAAACTGAAAGGGTTGAGTAAATAATTGATTGTAACTGAAAATGTATTATTTATTTTATATTTTTTGTGATGAAAAGGAAAGTTTATGTAGGAAAAGAAAAACTCCAATGTAATACTGAAATGAGTACATAGTGTTGTAACATCCTGAATGTGCTGAGTGAGAAAATGAGAAGGTGGAAGGAAAAGATTCATACCTATTCATTTCATATTCCCATATGGAATGCAAATAGCTATGAGTGATCTCTATAAATGATGTTATTTTCATATGAATAAATAGGTTAGAGAGTGGAAGAATAAGAATGAGAAGATAAAGAAGCTGTGAAGATCCAGAGATGATATAACGCAGATTTGAAGGCTGGAAGGACAACAGTGAAGATGGAGGAAAATAGATCTGATATCCAGGTAAATCAGCATATGATTTTATTGTAGTGTAAGGGAGTTGGTGCTTCCATATAAAGTTGTATCTTGATAGATGTCCAGTTGTAGCTAGTTGAGGTAGGAGCCTCCTGTGGGTTGTAGCCTACAAAAAATACATGGGAGTTGGTGCTTCCATTTCAAGTTGTAGCTTGATAGATGTCCAATTGGAGCTGGTTGAGGTAGGAGCCTCCTGTGGGTTGTAGCCTATAGAAAATACATGGGATTTGGTGCTTCCATTTCAAGTTTTAGCTTGGTAGATGTCCAGTTGGAGCTGGTTGAGGTAGGAGCCTCCTGTGGGTTGTAGCCTATAGAAAATACATGGGAGTTGGTGCTTCCATTTCAAGTTGTAGCTTGGTAGATGTCAGTTTGGAGCTGGTTGAGGTAGGAGCCTCCTGTGGGTTGTGGCCTACAGAAAATACATGGGAGTTGGTGCTTCCATTTCAAGTTGTAGCTTGATAGATGTCTAGTTGGAGCTGGTTGAGGTAGGAGCCTCCTGTGGGTTGTGGCCTACAGAAAATACATGGGAGTTGGTGCTTCCATTTCAAGTTGTAGCTTGATAGATGTCCAGTTGGAGATGGTTGAGTTAGGAGCCTCCTGTGGGTTGTAGACTGCAGAAAACTGATGGGAGTTGGAGCTTCCTTCCAAGTTGTAGCTTGCAGAATTTGAGGTAGTAGCCTCCTGTAGGTTGGAGCCTACAGAAAATCAGTGGTGAGAGGGATTTGGAGCTCACCTTTGCATCACAACAATAATAAGATGTGGTTTTCTCCCTTATGGGTTTCCACTTATATCTGTTGTCTATGTGCATGATGATTGTGTTTTGATATTCTGTATTTATTCTACTTAATACATGCTTCTCACTTATTAAGATTGTTGTTCATTGTACATTAAGTTGATCATTAAATGAAAGTGTAAATAAGTGTAAAAGAATTTTTTTAAAGACCGTGAATGCATTAAACTGATGCATTAAAGGGTTCAACAGTTTTTGGTCCAAGTTGTAAATATTAGCGATAAGTAGGTTGTATTACCTAAGGTTGTTGTAAGATCTATTGTTTAGGCACACATGTAGCATGGTAGCACAAGATGTTTCAAGTGGTTGAATGTACCTCTTAAATAAGTACAAAGGCGTCAAGTGCATTGATATCTTGGCTGGAGGTTAGATTGTTGTAAGATTTTTTATTCAGACATACATGTTGTAGTGTGGTGGTGTGTGGAGTTATGGATGATCAATTTGTGGAGTGGGCTAGTTAAATAGGTACCGAGGTGGTAGGTATATTCCTATGCTAGCTTGGGGGACAGGGGGATGTGAAATCTTAGGACATGAGATGGTTGATGAACCACGTAAGAGAAAAAGTATCATAGAAAACTAGCAAATGCAGCTAAAACCCATGTATTTTTTTGGATTTTTTTATATGGACTTCAACAAAGTTAGGGTAGTTAGGGTAAATTGGCTCTCTCATAGAACCAATTTATTTTTAGTTTCTATGGACTTCAACAAAGTTAGGGTAGTTAGGCTAAATTGGCTCTGTCATAAAACCAATTTATTGTTAGTTGTTTTAGGTCTAATGGTTTTGATAACCCCTAGTTTTCCCATAATATTTTAATGTAATGTAGCTTATTTAAAGACATGAAGACTCCATTGAAATTTTTGTTTAGGCCAAGAATAGTAGATATATTAATCATAACTAGTTTTTTTTGCAAGAGTTTAGGGGGTAAAATATGGTGTCCATGTGTTATTAATTGTTTGTGTTATTATTAATTTATTTTTCTCTCATTTCTTTCTAAATACAAATCATAAATTAAGTTAATAAATTTTAAAATAAAATAAATACAAATAAATTTATTAATATAAAATTTTAAAATGTGTGAAAACTTAAATTAATATGAAATTAAAGACAAATGGATTTCCGTATATTTTCATTACGATGGGAATGTGACTTGAAAATAATTACCAATAGTGATAGAAACATATATAACAAGTGCTACATAGTAGCTTTTGCCAGCCCCTTAATAAAAGGATACACATGTGATCTTGACCATTATTTGTAAAGCTATGAACTTTACATAAAAAGTAAATATTAAATATCAGACAATTGACATCTCTACACAATAAGAAGCACCAAAAGAACATTGTATATGTTCATAGTAGATTAGTAAAGCATATATCTACTTAACACAGTTTGTCTGCAAAATACACATAAATACTAATGACATATGATTCTACGTTATGATGCTAGAAATTCATTTTGTTTTTTAAAAGTGTTATTTTAGCTTTCAAATATGTGTTTCCTATGACTTGAGAAAGATTACAATGTATATTTTTGTGGTTGGAAAAAATATAATTATAATTATATTAGAATTAATATAAAAATTGATTTAAATTAATTTATTATATATTAAAAAAAAAGTAAATATCTTTATATTAAATAAATATTATTTATAAATTGTGCATTGATTACAAATAACAAAGTTACATATTTTTGTTGGGTCATTAAAATTAATTATATATGTTATTTTGTTGTTGACATGTACTTAGTGGCAGAGGAAACAAAATCGACAAATGATAAATATAATACTTCCAATTTTGAACAATTTATATTTGTTTATTTGTTTATTTTTCTTACATTAAATGACAATTATATATTTTAACATTTTGTTTTTAATAACTAAATTTTAAATTCCACAATAATAACAAAATATCTTTTTAATTATTTATTTTCATAATAATGATAAAAATTATATATATATGAATTATTGTAGGTTTGAACTTTTGGAATCTTCTATAATGTGATTGACTACAAGCCCGAGGTTTCGGGTGAACACTTCACCCATATTCAAGAGGAATAAGCTAAGCTATTGGAAGAATGCACACACTGAAAGAATATATAAGAAAGAATCTAGCAGTTAAAAATTAACTAAGTAGACGGAAGTCAAATTTAGCAGTTGGGGAGAAAATGATAATAATAAATCAAATAGATGTTAAACTAATTCAATGGATTGAAATTTAAATTTAAATTGAATTACCCTTATACAAACTGTTATAAAACTATTAATATTTAATTGGTAAGATTAAAATAAATGAGAGGGAAGAGAGAAATTCTATTTTGAAATTGGGTTAAGTCAAATTAAAGATTTGGAAAATTTTATTTAGGATATAAATGGATATCAATAAAAAATGTTTTTGAATTTTTATTGGACAATTTCATTAGAGGTTTTATTATTAGTATTAATGTTATTATTTTCAGCACAAAATTTAGATTAGTCTAAATTTTGAGTTTTCTCATGTAATATATTTCATATTTCAAATTCATGGCCGACAAAGATTTTTAGTTTTAATGTAAGTTAAAAAGTAGTAATGAATTTCTAAAGTCTACATCTTAAATTCACCAAAATTTTAATATAAGTTACAAGGTAGTAATATATGTCCAAAGTACATCTTTTCTTTGAAGGTGCCACAGGTTCTCTGCACATGCCACTACTCTTTTCTACCTACCATCAATGTAAACCACCATTTCATTTTCTTTGTCGATCACCTTCCTTCCATTACCATAAAATTTGTTTAAAGTATATAATATTTTGTGATTTTGTATGTTAAATTTGTTGGAATATTTAATTCCTACTTGTCTTCAGTTGTGACTATCTATGTATAGTGTCTGTTCCTATTCCATAGGTTAGCTAAAACTAAGTTCCTAGTTTTGTGTGAGGTTGAGATATTCTCTCAACCAACTTATTGTGCGTCCAAGATAGCTTCTCTATCTTGAGACAATTCCTCATGTATATATGTAACTCTATTTGATTAATAGAATATAGTTTGCACAGTGAAGTTTTATTTTGATATCAGAGCCCGTAAGGGCCTTTGGCCCTTCCTGGGCATCGGCCCCGTGTGGATCGGATCGGTGACAGCTGCTGTGAAGGCCGATCGGTGGTAGCTTCTGCAATCCCAAAAGAATTACAAGTGAGGCTTTCCTCTACGTTCGTCCATCCTTACCTTACCGTGGAGATACCTAGATTTGTGGAGCCAAGAGCATGGATCTACCCATAGATCGACCTCCATTCGGTCATTGACTGGAGAGACCTAGTGACAACGGACTGGAATGCTAGCTGCGTGGAGGAGAGTTGATATTAAATGTTACATATGTATATCATGAAGGTGAGGGACAAATTCATAATACAAGGTTTATGATGAAGGCTTCCCCAGAGTCGAAATGACTCCATAGCATCATTCTGACCCTACTGGGTTCAGGGTCTCTCGGGACTATTATTTCAATGTTCGGTAACTATATTTTGTGAACAGGTGAAGATTTTTCATCTTCGCCTATGCGATGAACTAAGTGGGTATAAATTTCATTTTCGCGCCTTCAAAATTAGCCATGGCATATCAAAATTTCCAATGTAGGGCTTGTAAGGAAAATTTTGTCATCCAAGGGCTAATCAATCTCAGCAAGTTGTCCTTCATATCGTGAGGTTACAAGTATGCAACTGTTCGTTCACAAGATTCGATCCCTTGATCACTGACTGGATAGAAATGGAAAGGCGTACACCCGTGTCAGAATAAAAAATCACCAGAATAGGGTTTAACTGAATTACATATCTTTAGGTCCATCGCCAAATCCCGTGCTTGCTAAAATATTTTTGCTAGGAGATCAGTTCATTGATAATTTGAGTGCTCGAGTTGAACAAGGCAGCTTTCAGAGAAGAGGTCAATATATTGTTGGGTCTTCTGGATAGGTGTCAGAAGAGGTGCGGAAGCACACGGAGTTGTTGGAAGGCTTTCAGCTTCTTATGTTTGGGATTGACCTGGTGAAGGTTGTGCGTTTTTTTTCTCCTCACTGGTGGAACCACATCGTGTAGCACGGTTGTTTTTTACACACTTGGGTAAATGATATTTTTTATGGTGAAAGTATTTTGGAATAAAAATCAATATACATATTGAGATTAGCCATCTCAATATGAAGTTACTTTGTTAGAATTGGCTACTCTAACAAATGACAGGTGAAACGTGAAGTTCCAAGTTTTAATTCACAAAATTCAAAGATACCCAAGATGTGAACAACGAAAAGGAGGTAATGAAGTAGCAACAATTATTATGATGGACATCAATCGAAATTGTGTGAGTATTTTATGAGTTTCTTGGAATAGATTCAATAGCATGTTGTATTATGAGTCACAAATTTTAAATTTTAAGCAAGTCTAGGATGTTTTTTTTATAGTGGTCTTTGTAAAAGTATGTACCTGATAACTCCAAGAGTTGGAGTTGTGTTGTAAGCGTTGTAAGGCATGTGTATCCCCGTAAAGTTCGTGGTAATCTCAAAACCACTTTGTAACTACAGGTTTGTGGTCAGCCAAAAACCATTTTATAGTGTCGGTTTGTGGTCAGCCAGAAACCACGTGTAATAGTGAAGTGGACTGGAAACAGGTATGTGCGAGTGTTCGCCCACTGATGAAGAAATCCGGTTGAAGGTTGCTGATGAAGAAATCCGATGAAAGGTCATCGATGAAGGGATCCGGTAAAATTTTGCCGAAGAGATCTAAGACATATCTACTTCCGGTGAGAGTTCACTGATGAATGAAGAGCATGGTTACGGGTCATCCGATAAAACCCACGTTGGAGGGGCATCTGTAGATACAGGTACATGTATGCAATGATAATGGTTGACTGAACCATGTATATAAAGGACATCCTATGAGACCAGCGGTTGCAGTGGTTGGTACCCATGCATTCTGGTGGATGGTTGCTCCTTTATATGGACGTTGACATATCCTTTTCTTATGTTTGACCACAAATAGACTTTGCAGATGGATATTGAGACAAGTAGTCATTAAGGGGGAGTGTTGAAATATGTAATTCCTACTTGTCTTTAGTTGTAACTATCTATGTATAGAGTTTGTTCCTATTCCATAGGTTAGCTAAAACTAAGTTCCTAGTTTGGTGTGAGGTTGAGATATTCTCTCAACCAACTTATTGTGTGTCCAAGATACCTTCTCTATCTTGAGACAATTCCTCATGTATATATGTAACTCTATTTGATTAATAGAATATAGTTTGCATAGTGAAGTATCTTCTCTCGTACAAAATGGTATTGCAACTCAATGTTTTTTGATCTGGCATGATATATTGGATTGTGTGCAAATTTGATAGCACTTTGATTATCACAATTTATGCATGTTGAACCACTTTTCTCCTCTTCGAGATCTGTAAGAATTCTCCACAAACAAACAGCTTCACAGGTGGCATTGGTCAAAGCTTTGTACTCAGATTCTATTGATGATAAAGAAACAGTTGGTTATTTCTTACTACTCCATGACACAACCCCTGATCCTATATGAAATGGATAGCCAAAGGTAGATCGTCTGTCATCAGGATTTCCTGCCCAATCTGAATCAGAAAAAACCTGTCAGTGTAACATCAGATTCATCAGTATACATAATACCTAAATTGATTGTTCCTTTTAAGTATCAGAGAACTTTCTTTGCAGCGTTCCAGTGATTTCTTGAAGGCTTATCCATAAACTGACTAAGGATACTAACTGACTATGCAATGTCTAGTCTGGTAGTGGTGAGATAGTTCAGACTACCCAATAACTGACGATATAAAGTTCCATTTGCCTCTTTAGTTCCATCTTCTTTGTACAAATTTGCATTATGTTCTAAGGGAGTTGACATAGCTTTGCAATCACTCATATTGAACTTTTTAAGAATTTCCTTTGTGTATTTACTTTGAGTGATCAATGTTTTACCAGGTTCTCTCCATACCTCAATTCCTAAACAATAATGTAATTCACCCAGATCTTTCATTTCAAATTCCTGAGACAACTAAATTTTAATTTCTTCAATTAACTTGTAAGCACTGCCTGTGATAATGAGATCATCCACATATAAAGATGTTAAAGCAACATTTCCTTCTTCATCTTTCTTAACATACAAGTTAGGATCATTTTTGCTTTTCACAAACCCATTCTGATGAAAGAAGGTATCAAGCTTTACATACCATGATCTCGGCGCCTGTTTCAAACCATATAAGGCTTTTCTTAACCTGCAGACTAGATGCTCCTGTCCCTGTTTGACAAACCCTTCAGGTTGAACCAGATAAACTTCTTCCTTTAAATCACCATTTAGAAAAGAATATTTGACATCCAATTGATGTATATTCCAATTATGTTTTGTAGCTAAGGTAATCAGTACTCTAATTGTATTCAATTTAGCTATTGGTGCAAAAGTATCTTCATAATTAATTCCCTCATGTTGAGTATATCCTTTTGCAACTAATCTCAACTTAACTTTATCAATGCTACCATCTGCTTTAAATTTAGATTTATACAACCATTTTCTTCCAATTGGAACTTTGTTTTCAGGGAGTTCAACTAATTCCCATGTTTGATTTTTCATAAGAGAGTCATATTCATCATTCATAGCATTTCTCCATTGTTCATGCTCTTTAGCTTGTTCATAATCAACTGGTTCTACAACATTCATGATATTAGACATCAAGGTATAATCTCTATACCTTGCAGGAAGTTGGGTTTGTCGAGTTGACCTTCTTGGTTCTATAATACCTGTTGGAGTTCCATCAATGATTCTACCGCTTTGAGGTGAATCTTCCTCTCATGATGAATCATTATTGCTGGATATTCTCATGCTACTTTCATTCTAATCTTGAAGGTGTACCTGTACCTGTTCCTGTTCATGTTTAACCAAAGTATCAATTTTGATTAAAGTATATAATATTTTGTGATTTTCCATGTTAAATTTTGTGATTTTATTAGAGGTTTTATTATTAGTATTAATGTTATTATTTTCAGCTCAAAATTTAGATTAGTCTAAATTTTGAGTTTTCTCATGTAATATATTTCATATTTCAAATTCATGGTCGAAAAAGATTTTTAGTTTTAACGTAAGTTAAAAAGTAGTAATGAATTTCTAAAGTCTACATCTTAAATTCACCAAAATTTTAATATAAGTTACAAGGTAGTAATATATGTCCAAAGTACACCTTTTATTTGAGGGTGCCACAGGTTCTATGCACATGCCACTACTCTTTTCTACCTACCATCAATGTAAACCACCATTTCATTTTCTTTTTCGATCACCTTCCTTCCATTACCATAAAATTTGTTTAAAGTATATAATATTTTGTGATTTTGTATGTTAAATTTTGTGATTTCTTACTTTTTGGCTTTACCTCTATGTGATATAATTCCAGTGTGAGCAATAAATTCTATCTCCCATATCTCTACCACGTCAAATATATTTATTAGGTTTCTATTAAATTGATAGAATTAATAAAATAAGTGGATTTAAATAAAGTAATCTTTTGTCCTTCTAGTGCATCCAAGGATGAGCTAGTAAAGCTCATGCAATGAAAGTGTTGCATAAGGGATCAATACGTGTGAGAGAAGGAGAATAATTAATTGTATTCCAAAAAGAGATATTTCAATTATGTTATGATTTAGGTGTTCAAGCATATACTATACTTAGTTTCTTGAGTTGTCAAATAGTTGGGTGACTCTATTTTCCTTAAATTGTCAAATAGTTCTACGAGCAATGGGAAAACTTTGGACATATAGTGTAGGTCATCCACATATCAAACTATCTCTTTACCACCATTTTTGTGCCAAGTATATAATGGATTGTATTTCATATTTTTGGGCCCCTCCAACATAAGAATTTTGTCAACCCTCCAACATAAGAATTTTTTCAACCGTTGTGATAAGGAGACTAGTGTCTTGATGAGGACACTCTGCTGTAAATGAGGTTGTTAATGGTATGTATTTTTGGCATTGTTCACCTTTACAAGGGAGTCTGGGCTATAATGAAATATTGATAGGTAATTTTGTTTAGCATTCACATGACACTTATCCTAAGTATGATGAGTGAAAAACTACAACTTTTTCTATTTATTGTGGGTATATGGGATGTAATGAAAATTTTCTATCTATTTTGGGTAGATGAGATACTTTGGATTGAATGGTATTTTTTCACTTAGCTTGTCTTGTGTGTGTTGAGCATAAAGGCTTATGTTTGTTATATTCCTAGAGGGTGTTACTCAAAAAATTAGCCATTCATAGCAGCTTTAACTCAATCAAAGAAAGATTTTGGTTTGGATTTAAGGTTTAATGAATTGGATTTTGAATGTACATTTTTCTTTATTTTAAGCCTCTTTTTCCTAGGGGAAAGTATTAGCAATATAACAGAAATTTTTTATTTTCATTGCATAATTAATTTTCTTTTGATTGTTTCTATTATTTTGGTTTTTTGTGTTTATGACTCGGGCCAACGTTCATCCTCATTTATCGTCTGTAACTTCAAATCCTACCAAATCTTTTGATATTTTTTTGTAGAATCCAACTTGAACTTTGTCCTTGTATAATAATGGTTTGCACTAAACAAGGAATGTGTCTACTTAGAATGCAATTTAATGAGTTACAATTGGTTTCACTCAAAATATTCTTCTGTCAATAATAATATGAAACATTATTTCTCCTTTTTCAAGTTTGATGAGGAATTGGGTAGATGAAAAGCTAAATTAGCATTGAGCTAAAGAGGAGGATAATGAATATTAATAAGCTCACTTCAAATGAGCTACTAAGAATTAGTTTTATAGTGCATTGCACATATATGCCTCAATTAGAGAAATTCAAAGTCCTTTTGAACTAGATGACCAATAATGGCTTATTGAGTGGGTGTTCTACTCATTTATTACCCTTTTTTAACTTTCTCTTTGTAAATTTCTTGCCCAGTTAGACACACTTATAAATGTTTATAAACACGTGAAGTATCTAAAAGGAATTTCTCTCCATTGTAATTAAAGTTGTTTTCTTACATAATTTTCCATTCTTTGAAAAAAAAATTATAATAGTTACTTTGAAAAAACAATTATCATAGTTATTATCTATATGCTGCAAAACTCAAGATAAATCTCAGATACCATGCATGTTTATTTTAGATTTGGATTTATGGTAGCAGCTTTTGAGTTATCTTTTGTAGCTATGGTTGCTCCAAACCAAGAGGATGCTAAATATTAGGCTTCAAAGAATGGTCTAAATGGATATTTCAAATAATTGTGTTTGGAACCTAAACTTAGAATTTCAATACTCAATAAGTTGAGCATTGTTGCTAAAACATAAAATGGATATACTATATGTTCATTACATGTGCCAGGATACTCTCTTTCCATAGACCCATAACATCCTTCTAATTAGGATGTTTTATGGGCTTCCTTTACCTACATTCAATAACTTTTAGCACATTAAGTACATCCATAAAAATCCTCAACAATTGAATGTGGAAAGAGATGTAATGCCACCCACTTTGAAGAAAAATAAACCCTAAATGTTGAAGCAATGTGAAGTAAAATTTAAGAGAATTCTCTCCATTTTTAAGTAATAGACAACCAATATACAAATCTACATGCCTATTTGGAATTACATAGTAATTTTTTTTTGTGTATTTTATGTATATTTAGATTTTCTTGCATGTTTGGAGATTCAACATAGCAATGGCATGAACCAAGTTATTTCTTCTCTAATGGATTTGTTAGTTTTAAGTGAAAGTGAAGACCATATTATTAATAAATAATGATTCTATTAATGTGAGGTTGTTGTAAATTATTTTTTCAATGGCATGATAATATTAATTGAACTATATTTTAAGCTATTTTTATAATAAACTTCTACTTCTCAAGCAAAAATTCAGCCCCATGAATTTTTTGCAGTGTAGTTTTAACAACATTTTAGAATGGCACTTCATCCGAGCAAATAAATATTTCTATCCAATGGAATTATGTATGATTCTTATAAATTTATATTAGAAAGATGTTTAGCATATCTTGCTCCTTGTAAGATAAATTATTATTGTGGCTCATATATAATAAATAATTTTTTTTTATTGTCCAGGAACAAATTAGCAATATGTGATAGAGTTTGAAAAGAGAATTTTTCTTTCGCAATATCTTAAAAATTTTGCATGTTGTTCTTTGGGTGACATTTTAAGGGAAAGGTTACAATCATTAGACATGAGATATAGCTTTATTTATGCAAGTTTCACCATAATATGGATTTAAATTGGTTTGTATTGTGGACATTCAATAGTGGTTACTGTTCATTTAAATGTCTATTACATCTTTGCATGAAAAGGAAAACAAAGATGTTTTAGGTTTTAAATTTGAAACAAAACATGCGTTGATATGAGAAGTAAATTTTAACATCCTTCTTAGCATCTGGGTGTTTTGAAACATGTTTCTTAACAATATGTACGAAGTTCAAAAAACTGAGAAGCATTTTCTTGCAATATAATAAAAGAGATTATATGATATATTTGGGTGATATTTTAAGATAGAGGTTACAATCATCTATGCAAATTTCACCATCTAATGCATATAAATCGGTGTGTATTGTGCACATTCAATAGCAGTTGATGTGCATTTAAATGTTTATTATATCTTTTCATGGAACAAGCTCTCTAAAACAGATGCTTTGAATCCTATTTACCAATTGGTTCTGAAACAGATGCTTTGAAATGGACTCTATGAAACATGTTCACTTTGTTCTTGAAAATAATCCCACACCACTCTCCAAAATAGCTTAACTAGCTTCCTATATGTTAATTAGAGTTTTTTTTTTTTTTTTTTTTTGGTTTGTCTAAACCAATGTTCAATGGAATAACTGACATTTATGAGAAATATGTTAGAAGGTAACTTATTTTATTAATTTTATCAATTTACTAGTAACCTAATAAATATATTTGGTGTGGGAGGGATATAGGAGATAGAAGTTATTGCTCACATTGGAATTATGTCACATAGAGGTAGGGCCAAAAAATAAGAAATCACAAAATGTAACATACAAAATCACAAGATTTTATATACTTTAAACAACTTCTGTGGTAATGGAAGGAAGGTGATCGATTAAATCAATGAAATGGTGGTTTACATTGATGGTAGGTAGACAAGAGTAATGGCATGTGCATAGAACCTGTGGCACCTACAAAGAAAATGTATACTTTGGACACGTATTACTACCTTGTAACTTATATTAAAATTTTGGTGAATTTAAGATGTAGACTTTAGAAATACATTACTACTTTTTAACTTACATTAAAACTAAAAACCTTTGTTGACCATGAATTTGAAATATAAATTTTGAGCTAAAAATAATAACATTAATATTAATAATAAAACCTCTAATAAAATTGTCCAACAAAAATACTATCCATTTATATCTTAATTAATATATTATAAAATAATATTATTATTCATTTATATCACAACTCATATATTATAAAATAATAATGAAAATATTATAAAATTAAAATTAATATAAATCAAAACAAAACAAAAAAAAATATTATAACTTTAACATTATTATTATTATACATGTTATTCATTAAGAAAATAAAAAATATCATATAAAAGGCCAAACTTCACCAGAAAAAAACTGTATATAAAGTAAACTAATCTAGTTCAAACAACAATCGAAGTCACACGAACCCAATAACCATTAACTTCACCCAAAAAAACTGTATATAAAGTAAACTAATCAGTCCAAACAACAAACTTCACCAAAAAGACTACATATAAAGTAAAGCAATCTAGTCCAAACAACCATCAAAGTCACCACGAACACTATAACCATTTTTTTCCTTAAATATGTAAATAGAGTTGGATATCATCGTGAGTTACTCACGAGTATTAAATATTTGTATTACAGAATTAAATTAAGATTTGTATTGCAAAATTAAATTACATACTAAATCCAGCATTAAAAAAAACAAAAATTAGATCCGAAAAAAATACATACAACCTATTAAGTTAATATGGATATGGTAACTCCATTGTCTTGGGCAGTTAAGGTACTAATAGCTGTCATGAAAATCTTTTTTCATAAAGCTACACGTTAAATCCCATCCTATAAATTACAAAAAGAAACCAATCAAAGAGCGTGTAAAAGCCAAAATGTCATATATACTTTGTCACTACTGAAGCGTCTTCCTCATAGTGTAAAAACTTGATTATTTTTTTTATTTGTAAAAACCTATTATTCTAGTGATCGAATTTGTTTTTAAATACAAATAGATACAACACTTCACTAGGATTATTTAGAATTTACTTGTCAAACTTGTTTTCAAATTCACTAATCAAACTTGTAATTTTAACAAATGCCTACAAAATTAGAACAAATTTCATTGGAAAATATCTCAAAAACCCTCCACAACCTAACTTCTAATTTAAACAAATTCTTACAAAATTCTCACAAATTTAACTAGAAAATATCTCAAAAAACCTCCCCAACCTAACTACTATGATAGAAAAACATTACTATAAAGTATTTTATCATTTTTTATAAATAAAGAGAACAACATTGCAAATATATTATCCTCTTGTTAATTATTCTCCATAATAATTAGTTAAAAAGTAATGTAAAAACAACCTCGCAAATTTGTTTTTGTTTTTCTTTTCTTTTTTCAATTATTTAAAATTAATTTTTATCCATAATATTTGATTTCATTATTATTGCAATTTTTTTTAATATTTTATGTTTTACCATCTTTATGACTTTATCATAATTAATTCTCAATTAAAAACTAAAAAAACATTAATATTTAAATATAACTATAATACATTTTTTAAATTTAATAATAATATATTTTAAATTACCTTTTTATTTAACAGAATAATTATCATATTTTTCATTCTTTTATTTAATTTAGTTTAGTTTGAAAGTGTATCTTTTATTTATAATATTTATTAATAATTTCTTATATCTATTTTAAAATTAAATAATTATTATTTTTAAATAAAAATATTTATAATTTTATTTTTGATGTGTTTTCAATAAAATATTTTTAATGTTAATATGAATTACTCCACCAAATCCCAAGTCAAGAAATTGCATATCCCATTATGAAGATATGAACAATTACTTCGAAACATCATTATCGATTTATAATGATTTACTTTCCTATATGGTTGATCTATTTAAGTATATAATTTTTAATAGCGTTTTAATTATAAATTTCATACAAAAGGTTAAATTGATTTAAAAGTCATCAAAGTACAGATAATATTTATCTAAATTTATCTTCAAATACATTTAATGGACTTTTCAAGTTACCCTAACATTGTTTTCGCATTTCCAAGGAAATACATACAGTTATCACTAAATCAACATCGAGTTCAAGTTAGAGACTGAAATCGAGTTTTTTAAGATGTTCTTCGAACCCTTTTCATAATATGCCATGAAACCAAGTTTAAATTCTATAGTGCTTATAACAAAGCAGCCCTCGTTTCAACATTTCAAAAAAAAATGCATACTAAAAGCATTCATGCCTAGATAAAAAAAATATGCATGTCAAGCCAAGGTGACATGCGCCAATCCTAAATATTTGACTAGAATTACTTCTAAGTCTTCTATAATTATTTTTTGAGTTCAAATGATAGCTCATTTTTTTGAGTTCAATGCATGTAAGATAGCTCATTTAGCTAGGGATGCTCCCACATCATACTCATTTGGTTGAAAAAAATTAGCAACATGTAGTGTCTATTTCTTTATTTGTTTTTTCTTTATTCTTTTCTATTCTATAATTCACTCATTATACACTTTCCATTCGTCATACTTCTTCTTCTTCCTTATAACCCTCACTTCTTTAATAAGAAATTGTAGGTAATTTCTATTACATATTTTCCATCTTGCTATCATTTTTGTTTGGATGTCTTCATTAATTATCACCCTTATTTGTTCTATCACATGTTGCATCTTGACTATCTTTACCAAATATTGAAAATCTCACTCAATGGGGCTCACTACCTCAAAGTACTCTTGCACAATGATGTTTACTACCTCCTCATTCTTTCTATTATGTACCATCACCATGATATCAATGAGAACCACTAATATTTGTTGCTCATGCATCTCCTCATTCTACTTGTGTTTCACTACAACTACTCACATGTTGTGATCACCATCAACTTGATGTTGTCCTTCTTCCATAAGATGCCAAACAATAGTGAAGAATGATTTATAAAAGATAACAAGAATACCAAACTCCTATCATCACCTTTGATTGCATTTATCTTGATACACCACTCTCTTTTGCAACAACATCTTCCATTGCAACATCCCTCATTATTGTAACAAAATATTTGGTTTGGACATACACTCTTGGAAAAATTGGCACTCACTACTACTTCTTAAGGTTTTTTCACAAACACCTTTACCTTAATGTTTTCCTTGTATTATTCTAGTATAAATCATTCTTCATTATTGTTTGGCATGCTAACAATCACATGCACTTCACCCATACTTTTCTCCCTTTGTACTACTTGAAGAAAAATATTTTCTATTGAATTTGCCTTCTTTCACCTCATATGTCACCTCTTCTCTATGCATCTTCTTTGATCTACTTGCATGCTTTAAATTCACACTCCCTATTAGGGTCCTATAAGTATAGGATTCATAATTTGGAATTGACTTATGATATTCTTGTAAAAATATGTACATAGTTTTCTTTCTGCAAGTTGTTTTCCCATATTTTGTAAAAGATAAAAAATCAAAATAAAAAAAAATGGGGTAAAAGTCCTAAAAGAAAGATCAAAGGACTTAAAATAAAATAAAATACCCTAAAGAAAAAGAAATAAAACATGAAAGTATGCAAGTCCAAATGCCACTGCTTTTTACTTTGTTACTGATGATTATGGCAGAGTGTCAATAAATGCCATAATACATGAGGAGTTGAACTACTTAATCTTGACTTATCATGTTTCAATTTTATTGTTGTAGAATAGTGAATAAAGATTAGTCAAACAGTTTAATCCTGACTAATTAGTAGATAGGTAGAGAATAATGAGGAGTTCGTAAGTTTAATCTGAGCCCTCAGATGATACAAGATAGATTTAGATAGTTTTTATTGCTTTTAAAAGAATAAAATGTTCAACGCTGCTAGCTCAAATGCACTTGCAAAATGGAAGAAAAAATGTTAGATTAAAATTTGGGTAAGTAGAAAGAAGTGGGAAAATCATTGTAATATTTATCACCGGGCAAAAATAACTAATTTCCCATCCCCTATAGTTATTATGCATTCTAGACTTTCAGTCAAAGAGGCTCAGAGCATTTCTATGACTTCAGTTGGGACTAGACCCAAGGCTCAATGACTGTTAATTTAAAAGTGTTGAATTCCTTTAATAATCCCTAATTATCATCATTTACCCTACATTCATCCATTATACTTTCATAAGTAAAGACCTTTTACTTAATGAAAAAGAAAATCCCTTTTGATTAATCTCCTTCATTCATAAAAACATAAAAACCTTCCAAAAATATTATATTCTAGGTCAAAGTGGTCAAGTTATGAATGATAAAGCTTTTCTTTTTACATTATCACTTTACTTAGTCATATTAATATATTGTGGTGTTTTTCATTGTCCTTGTTCATATTAACTTCTAACTTATTATTAATTCCTTATAAAATATCTTATCCTATTAATAAAGCCCCTTGTATTTAAATATTCCCAAAAACCCACTATTATAAGCTTTTTGCCAAAGTTAATTATCCACATGTTTAAATAAAAAACCCCCATTATACCCCCTTTGGCATAAAACTAACATTATATAAATAATCCCTCTCCATATGGTTGTTAGACCCCTCCATAGTCTAAAAACTATATAATAAAATGAAAAATGTAAATATGACTTTCGGGACCCTTATGCCTTTGCAATATACTTGTAAATCTTTCCCCGCATCACTTTTTTAAACCAAAGTTTTTAACACTGTAAGACTAAGGTTATCACTCATTCCCCGATATGTAAAGCCTCAAGCTTTACATAAGTTAAACCCTTGGTTAAAAAACCCCGTCTCACGCGCAAATTATCATATATATGAAATCTGTTTTATATATATACAAACCCTTTTAAACCATATTGCCGCATATAAGCCTTACCCTTTGGAAATAAAACCTTGGATATAAATTCATGTAATATAAAGGTTTTATTTCATAGCGCAGTGCATAAAGCCGCCATGTCCCACAACTTTCGACCGCAACTTCCAAACTTATCCCGATTGTTCGATCCCTTTCCAAAGATCCAACGGTGGACGATCTTCTTCGCACTCACAAACCAAATGTTTGCCAAATGCCCAAACGTGCACGAAATGGGCAGTTTTCCCCATACCTCCTCCTATGACATGTCGCATTTTGATTGCATCGCGTTCATTTTGAGAAAAACCATTTACAGCCTAAACCCAACGCGAAAACAGCTTCTGGTATTTCGCGTTCACAAACAGAAAACCGCTCCCACCACAGATTTGACCCGAATTTATTACAGTTTTTAAAGATTTATATCGAAGGATAAAACCTTTGTTATAATGTTTATTAATGTTATTGTGCATTCCCGACAGTGAAGAGTCACCCGACTGTGCAAAAAAATCCTCTTTTGACTTATTTCCAGAGAAAGAACCCAAATTCAACCGTTGAACCACTATTTGGAGACCATTTAAAACATTCTTGGCATCAGTGATCCAGACCCATCTGCAGGAACCACCAAAGCTTCAGAAACCATTTCGAATACCAAAATACCTGCATTCAAGGTATTTTTCGAAATTTCACCTGCAATTTCACAATTTCAACTGCCATCGAACCAATTAAGCTATAAATAAATTGCCCATCCTAGTGTATCCAAAACCTTGAAAAAAGAGGGCAAACCCTCGCAATTTTTTTCCCAGAAATTTCCATTTACAGAAAACCTAATTTTTAAGTCAAATTCTCAGTCCAAGACCTTTGAAAGATAAATTCCACGGTTCAAAAGGTTTTTTAAACCTACAAAATATCTAAAAAATCCCTTTTGCAGCCCCAGTCATTCAGAAAACCTATGTTTTCTGTCTCAAACTTGTTGTCGGTGTTCCAAATTCCTAAATTGAGCACTAAATTGCACACTGCCATCATCCTTGCCTATAAAATTGCTCAATTACCCTTTTTTGAAGAAAAATTAACTATAGAAAATTGTATAATCTTGCTTTAGTTATCTTAAAATGACAAAAAAACAACTAACACCTAAAGCTGGAAGCTCTAAACCTATCAAACTTGGAGGATCCAAACCTCCCAAGTCTGAAGTCGTAAAAGCCCCAAAATATACTGATGCAATCACTACTAAAACCACTATGACTGTTAATCCTCTTCAACCACCAGTTTCCACTGAAGAAATCATCCCCTTGGTTGATGTAGATTATAAAATTGTAGACCCGGTGATAGAATTTAACTTATTAGAAGTTCATAATTGGTGTCATGAAAAGTTCCCAGACAAAGAAGAAATGCCTCTCTAGGATACAAATTTACCCAAATATGTAGTCCCAGTAACACACCGTGGTCAGGACCTGATAAGATTGTGCCAGAAGTATTATGTCCCAGACCAAAGATCAATTGTGAATGCTGATAGGGAGATTTTATTTTCCATCACTGCAGAGTCTATTAATGAAATGTTGCAGTTACAGTTTGACCCTAGGGCAGTCCCCTTATCCATTGAAGCATTAACATAGTTGTATTTAGGGTTAGATTTCCCTAAAAGATTCATGATTTTTTAGAACTTCATGCCTAATCATGTGGATATTCCAAATCTGAATCCTCCCTATTCCACTTCAAAGTTTCCAGAAGGTTCTAGGCATGTAATTTCTATGTTATCCTTTATATTGGGATATTTCACTGATGAGTTTACTAATGAGTCAATCCTTGGTTTTTTATCCAATTTGTCTCCTGGTGAGCCTCCTGTTGTGATCTTTGATTTTTCCAGGTTTATATCTAATTCCATACACCATTAATTGACAAAGTTACCCACTGAAGGGGTATTTAGGTATTCTTCCTATTTATTTCATTTTTTCTTATTCTCACAAGCAGATCACTTTCCAATAGCATTGCAGAAAATGAATGTAGAGGGTCAGCCTCTATCAGTTGTCTTTTGAACATCATTGTTAAGAAAAGAAGGAAGTGAATACAGTTACACAGATTTCACAGATTTGTTCATCAGGCCAGCTATGAATTTACTGCATAAATCAGAATAGCCTAAGATAAATGAAGAAATGAAAAGGATATTACAGTTGTCAGAGCAATGTAAAATGGGAGATTGGTACTTATATGAGAAGCACACTGAATTAAGAATCTTTAGAACCAATCTGCTTCCATATAAGTTACCTAAGTTTTTGACTATCAGAGTCTTTGCTCTAGAATATTTGAGACAGGCTTTGAATGCTGATGCCATGAATTTCATGGCATCCAAAAAGAAGACCCAGTTTAAACTAAAAAATCAGAATGGTCCATTCATAGTAAATAACAGGGATGCTGAGAAAGAGATAGAAAATAGATTATCAGAGCTGAAATTTCGAGTGAGTTTCCCTTGTAATTATGACCCCCAAGGTCTTTTAAGCAGTATAAGAGTTAAGTGTAAATTACCCCCTTTTATACATGAGTCAGAGCCTGATATTAAAATTTTTGCTAATCAGACAGAATGGGAAGAAAATACATTGGTTGATTTAACTGCAAATACACAGCCAACAGGAAAAATGGATACCACACTTACTGTGGTAACTTCTAAACATCCAGAGTCTTCAAACAAAAGAAGTAGAGATGAAGGAGCCTACACAGCAGAAACTACTTCAGATACTAAGTTCAAGATCATCTACAATAAAAGGCTAAGATTTGGTTCCGTAGGGAAAGAAAAACTTATTGAGGTTGAAGAGGAACCAGAGGTCGGCAATGATGAGGCCACTACAATAATTAAGGAGACTTTGACAGAGATTAAAAGGGAGCAAGCAACAGGTAAAGGATCAGACACTCAGATGATTGAAAAGAAGGTTAATATAGAAGCTTCTTCCTCTCAAACAACAGATGAAAAAGATTTGGACATCAAAGAAATATATAAGAAAATAAAACAAAGGAATGAGGAAATCAAAAGTGAGATTTATTCTCAATTTATCAAACAAAAGCCAGGAAATCAGGACAGGTTTCTTACAGCATTTGATTACTTCTCGAATAAGATGATCATGTCCTATTTACAACCAACTACTTCAACCCCAAAAACAGTGGTTGACTACAAAAAGATGGAATTTGAAGTAGATACTAAAAAATTACATGAATTGGATCAGATAGAATTCCACAGACATAGCTCTGAGATGCTATATTCCACTGTGGTGGAAAATTCCATGTGTGTGACCAATTTGCAGAATACCATTGTCAACCTGCAAGACCAAATGAAACTTGACAAAGGCTCTTTATATGCAAAATATATAAGGATCAAGGCCTTAGAAGATTTGAATCTACAAATAGGAGTTGACCCATAAAATGTACAAGCTGCTGAAGTATTAATCAAAAAGAAAAATGATGATATTGATGCTTTAAGGAAACAGTTAAAACTTCTTCAAAGTGAGCACCCACAGAGTAAGGAAATACTTCAATAAAATAAAGAGAAAGAAGATATGATGCAGTTGATCATAAAGCTTACTGCCTAAATCAAGGATATGGAAAGCCAATTGGATATACTGATGAAAGAAAAATAAATTGTGGAGGAAACTGATACTTCCACCATTCCTACAGTTATACCTATTATTACAGCTGTTATTCCTTCTACACTGGGAGAAAAGTTAGCAGCCAAAGAGCCACTAGAAACTGCAGTGTCAGTGCAATCATCTACTACCTCCAATACAGAATCCTCAACATCACAGGTGCAGCAAACAAATGATACAAGGCAGATTGTCAAAGCAATGGAAGAAATGACATTGAAAACCAATGAAATTAACAATTTGAAGAAAAAGATTCAGAATATGGAGGTATCTAAGAAATCAACATTGATTAATGCCAATAATTATGAACAAAAAGCCAAAAGACTTGAAGAGCAAGTCAAAAGCCTTCAAAAGGATTTGAGTTTCACTACACAAATTTCTTATATAAGAAATTACCTATGGACCAATATAATTGAGGCTATACATCTTCAGTGGCCATCAATCCAAATAATATATGAACAGAGAGGCCTCCTTCTAGCAGCTCAAGTTGAAATACAAAAGACAACAGAAGAATTAGCAGATAAACCAGCACAGGCATTAAAGCTAATCACTTTCTTAAGCAGTAAGAATAGTACAGAGCTAGAAGAATTGAAGATACAGGACATGACAGAGACTATATTGCAAATCAAGAAAGTTTTGACAAAGAAAACTCTAATGAACAACTTGAAAGAAAAATGTGATGCCATGAATTTTTCCATTACCAAGTTTTTAGCAAAGTACACTATGCTAAGACAAGCTAGAATTCCAGAAATTCATGTCTTCAATGATAATTTGATGGATCAGAAAGAATATGACAAGAAGATAAGAGACCATGCCAAAGAACAAATCAACAAGACACTGCCACAGGGCTCTCCAACAGGGAAAGTTGTTCTCTAGTATATTAAAGACTTGTTTTTCCTTCAACATGAAATCAAGCATCTATTTGTTATCAAACCAAATTTTTCCAAGTATACTGATGCAGATGAGAACTTCAGAAAGCTCAAAAGTGCAAAAGTACCAGATGTTGAATAATGGCAGACTTTTACAGATTTATTGTAGCAGCAAAGAAGCAGTCAGTCTGAGAAGAAAAGAAATAAAGCAATTATTTGATTTTAATTTTTTACTGCTAAAAAGTCTCTTTTTACAGCAGTTAAAGGATAAAATGTCAGTTTAAAGAGTATCAAGGTGAAAGAGCAGAGTCAAAGTGTATCAGAAAGAAAAGCAATGATCAGCTGATTTTGACTGCTATAATTTCCCTTTTTACAGCAGTAACATGATAAATAAATAGCGTGAAAGAGTATCAGGGATGAAGTACAATGTCAAAGAGTATAAGTGGAAAGAGTATCAGTGAATTCATCTTCTAAAAGATATTTTCAAAATGCCAGCAAGCATGGACAGCTATTCAACAAACAGTTTTTGTTAGATAAGACAGTTTTATATTTTCTAGATAAGAGGAAAACTTACTAAAGTTGTTAATTAACTGTCCCTCTTAATGTGTAAAGATATTTTATATTTCCTAGAAGTATTCCTACATCTCTCTAGGATATTTTTAATAAAAATTTATATAAATACTTCAGTTTATGAAGTGTTTAGTGTGGAATAAAATTTCTAAGAACATTATAGAAATTTTGCTGGTACATTGGAGGCTCACATGTGTTGATTTCAAAGCAGCAGTCTAGACAATAGCCAATTGGACTTCATAATTCAGGATTCATGCGATAATTTGAAGAGTAAAGTGCATCTATCTTGTCATTGTTTCCATTCTGAGTTACATACAATTTCATATGTGTTGTTCAATCTTAATGATTAATTAGGAGAATTACTTTAGGACTAGTGTAAGAACTCCCTGTCTTAACTACTTAATCATTTAAATGTTTTTTGCTGATTTCCAAATTTAGAAATTCTTAATTGCTCCTAGTCCTGTTTGACCCCTGCCTCCTTCCTCTTTTTCCGGATCAAAGGATCCTTCATTGCCCTTTATCCCGAAGCAAACCATTTCATCAAAACAATCTATCCAAATCTCTGAGGGTTATCTACCTTGCCCTGAATACATTAGCATCCTTTTGGCCTTGCCTTCTAGTTCTGCTTGTTAGACTTTGACTCCATAGCCAAATGGACTAGTAGATCCCTCTTTAATTTGTATTTAAGTAATCTTATTTTCCACCAAACATTTCAAAACCAAAACCAATTGTTCTATCATAACTAGCCTAAAACATTAAACAAAAACAAAGTTAAATCATAAAGAGAGAGCCCTCTCTGAAATTTAGGAAGGCTAGATCCTAAATTTCCAAAGTAGGTTTGTGGTTACCCCTAGTTTTCTTAAACTAAAAATCAAAAGCCCACAATCTTTATAAATTACTAGGGTGATAACATACTGGGGACACTAACCAATCTCCAGTTTTAAATTTAGTCTTAAAGGAAGATCTTTCATTTATATTTCTACTTTAAGATTATTTTTAAAGGGTTATGGGTATTCATAAACAGTCATTCTGGATTCTAGGAAAACCTACTATACCAGGTCTAACCCGGATCCTAAGCCTGCAGTTATAGTAGATAACCCAGAACAGATTGGAAAAAATAAAAAGAAAAAATAAATTGTCAATTTAGAAGCTGAAGTGCCCTTAAGAAAAGCTAATTCTTTACCTAAAGAATTAGTAATTTTATCTGATATTGATTTTGATTTCAAGTTTGAACAATCATTGTTTAAAATTAAATTTGAAACTTTTTAAAAGATACTATAATAGATCATGTTTTTACTTCTTTCTTGAAAGCAAAACAGAATATTATTTCAGCAAAAAGAAAATCAGATAAATCTGAATCTCAAAGTCAAATAGAAAGGATTAATGTTACATTGATTAAAGACATTGGTGAAGCTATTAAAGTAGCCCATTTATTATCTCACATTAAGCCTCTAGTTTCTCAATTGCACAC
Source organism: Pinus albicaulis (assembly GCA_034641835.2). Taxonomy (NCBI): domain Eukaryota; kingdom Viridiplantae; phylum Streptophyta; class Pinopsida; order Pinales; family Pinaceae; genus Pinus; species Pinus albicaulis. The sequence continues at coordinate 60,534 of JAXQQM020072310.1, read as the reverse complement.
AACAATAATTCCAGCAGCAGATTCAACTCTGTATGCTATCACTTCATTTTTAGATTCCACTACAAGTTCATCCACAGAAAAATTTAGTCCTAAGTTTCCTTTACAGCCTAGGATATTATTTCCCTCATTCACTCAATCCACTGCAACCACTAGTTTTATAGGAACTACATCCTTATTTCCAAATAATTCCATATATATACCAACATCTTTTCCAAGCTCTTCAAGCACAGATTTCAGCTCATCAACTACCATATCCATCACCACTCCTATCATTATTGTTATACCTCCTAGTTCAGCAAAACTTCAAGCCATGGCTGCTAGGTATGTTCCTCTTGTCTTACCCCAAAACCTCCATGATATGTCCCAAGATTATCAGAAAAATATACCACTATTTGATGGCCAATCACAATATACTGCTCAACAACATGTTACAAGAATAACATATTATTGTGAAATCTATGAAATAGATGAATCAGATGTTCAAATGAGGTTATTTTCTCAAAGCTTAACATGAGAGGTTAAGAAATGGTTTAAAAATTTAGCTGTTGGTAGTAGTAAAGTTAATTTAGCTGCATTTCATAGAGCATTCTTAAATAAGTGGGAAAAAAAAAAGAACCCCCTGCAAATATTATCTAAATTTGATGCTTTAAAAAGAGCTCCTAATGAGTCTTTTCAGGATTACTACACTAGGTATAACAGTGTTTATAATGCCATTCCTGTTGATCTTAAACCTACGCCCTATTATGTACTTCTTAAATTTCCTGATGGATTTGAACCAGATATGGCATACCAACTAAGAGAAAGGAATGTTGAAACATTAGAACGGATGCAATTGGATGTTGTTGGTGTAGAAATAAATATTCTAGCTAAAAAATCCAGACTTAGGAATGAAAGGAGAGTCACAATCAAAGAAGAAATATCAAACTCAGATGGTAAATTTAAATTTTTTGCTAAAACTTTAGAAAGGGTGGTTGAAAGATTAGAAAATATTGAGAGAAAACCACAATGGGATAACCAACCACAAATTAGAAATCCCAACTTTAGAAAAACAATAATCCTGGAAAAGCTAAAGAAACTTCTCCATATCAAAACATTAGGCCCCCATTCCAAGAGAACTACGTTGAAATTTCTCAAAATAATGATGAAGATGAGGATGACATCAATATAGTAATGGGGATAGATGAAGAAAACACTATTTTTTTCACTCAGGAGGATCAAGAACTTTTTAAGCTTCAACAACTCGAAGTAGAATCTAGTGAATCCTTTGATTTCAAACAAGGTTATGACTTTTCTATTAACGAAATTCATAGTCAGTATAACCTTAGAAATAGAAAAAACAATGAAACTTCTACAAAAAATACTTCTCAAAATCAAACTAAAAATAATGTAGAAGCAGCAAAAACAAAGATTTTGCAAATTCTCCCAAGGGAAAACAAGCAAAATTCCAATCCTCCCAATCCCAAAAAATCATCATGTCCCAAAATTGTTGACATCACTGAAGAAATGGCGCAATCCTCCAATAATTCCCAAAAGGCCAGTACTACCAAAGCCCCTAATTCAGTAAAATCAACAATTCTTGATCCTAAAAAGAATCTTGCTGATTCTAAATCAGCAAATCCAAAAAATTTTAACACTAAAGCTTCTGCTGAAAGTTCAAAATCTGAAAAAGCTTCTGCTGCCCCTAAATCCATCCCTAAAAAGAAAACTAAAGACAGCAAAATTCAAGAAACTCAAACAGAGAATAAAAGAACAACTCAAGACAAAAGTACATCTGCTGAAATGCCTGAAAAACCCACTCAGATAACTATTACAAAAGATGAACTAATTCAGATTAATAAGTCTCAATCATAATTTAATATTCAATCTGAAATAGCTAAGTTAAAAATACCAATTCCTTTAACAAAATTTGTGAAAAATGACTTATATAAATCAACAATTATTGAAACTTTGAATATGAATGATGGCGAAGATTCTATTAATTTAAATGATGATCAGCCTGAATTAATTTTTGGCCCTGATGTAAATGGTAAGCATTCAGATGGATTAGTTCCTCCCTTCTATATTAGTCTTACTATTCACGATCAAATTTGAAATGTTAGATTCACGAGCTTCCCACAATTTAATGCCAAAAGCTATCATGGAAGCTCTGAATTTAAAAATAACAAGGCCATATAAAGATTTATTCTCTTTTGATTCAAGAAAGGTTAAGTGCATAGGATTGATAAAAGACTTATGTGTGAATTTGGTTCAGTATCCTGGAAAAAGTATGGTTATGGATATTGTAGTAGCTGACATCCCACCAAAATATGGTATGCTTCTTTCTCGCTCATGGGGAGCTAAGTTGCAGGGATCTCTACAATTAGACATGAGCTATGCCACCATAACAGTGTTTGGACAACCGAAGAAACTTTACAGAGAAACTCTAATGAAATACATGGTTAGAAATGCTGAGAGATCAATAAATTACCCAATTTACTCAACACCAACTGATCTTGATTCTTTCATTTTATGTAACTCTGATAATAATAAAATCCAAATTGAATTAATTGACATAATGCCTAAACCAAACAATGATAATATTTTTCATGAAGCCCTTTGGCACGTAGACTTTGATGGCTCAATAAACAAGTCAGGAGCAAGAGCTGGAGTGTGGATCACAAACATTGAAACCAGTCATTCGGAAGGACATGCCTTTAGACTCAACTTTAAATGCACCAATAACATGGAAAAGTATGAAGCACTTATCTTAGGCCTTCAAATCATCAAAAATTTAGGAGGTCAAAGAATTTTAATTATGGGAGTTTCAGAGTTAATCATTAAACAAGTAAATGGAGATTATTCTATTCATAATCCTAGATTAGCCAAATATAGACATGCAGCAACTGATTTATGTGATGATTTACTAGAATGTAAGTTTGCTACTATTCCTAGAAATCAAAATTTGCAAGCACATTGCCTAGCAAATTTTGCTAGCACATATAACTTACCTTTTCAACCAACACATAGATATACTTTTGAAGTCAAATATAGACCCATTGTCCGAGACAATATCAAATACTAGCAGATTTTTTCTGAAGATGAACAGATTTACCATGTTTTGAATAGTGAGGATGAATTTCAAAATTGTAAGATAGACACAGATGGTAATTTAGATTCAGAATGTAACATAGATTTAGATGTTAATTATGAAATAAATAACATATATGAACATAAACATAGAAAACCCATTGTATTTACTCAACCTTACATAGATAACTTAGAGAAGGTAGATATAGAGGAAATAATTGAATATGAAATTGAGATGTTAGATTTAAAAGATAATTTTTTACCTAAGGGTTTGACTCTTTTGGAGGACTTGTTTAATTCCAATGATGTGCCCAAAAAGCATAAAATGGAACCAGTCAATTCTGACATTGAAGAATGTAACATTGGGACAGACACAAAACCAAAAATGATCAAATTGTCAAAAAATTTACCCCCTCAAGAAAAAGAAAAATATATGAAACTTTTAAAAGAATACCAAGACATGTTTGCATGGAGTTATGAAGATTTAAAAGCATATGACACAAACATCATTCAACACAATATTCCTATAAAAGATAATCAGAAACCATTTAAAAAAAAACTGAGGAGGATTAATCTTGTCTTATTACCTTTGATTGAAAAAGAAGTTAAATGCATGTATGATGCCCAAATCATGCAGATATTCTGATTGGGTTTCTAACTTAGTACCTACAAGAAAGAAAACTGGTAAAATTAGATTATGTGTAGATTTTAGAAATCTCAATAAAGTATCATTGAAAGACAATTACCCTTTACCCAAGATGGATCATATTTTGCAAAGGGTAGTTGGTTCTTCCAGGATTTCTTTATTAGATGGTTTCTCAGGATATAACCAAATACTGGTTCAAAAAGAAAATCAACCCAAAACAGATTTTACCACTCCATGGGGCACTTTCATGTATGTGAAAATGCCTTTTGGTTTGATGAATGTTGGAGCTACCTTTCAAAGGGCTATGGACATAGCCTTTGCTAAAGGAATACATGAATTCTTGGTTATTTATTTATATGATATTACTGTTTTTTATAAGTTAGATAATGAACATTTGGATCATTTGAGACAAGTTTTCATTAAGTGTAGAAAATTTGGTGTATCATTAAATCCTAAGAAAACTCTTTTTGGACTAGAGGAAGGAAAATTACTTGGACACATAATTTCAAGGAAGGTATTATGATAGATCCAGCAAGAATAGAAGCCATACTGAGCATTCACCCACCTAGGAACATCAAGGAGTTACAAGCATTTTTAGGTAAAATTAACTTTTTAAGAAGATTTGTTTCTAATCTAGCAGAAATCATCAAAGAACTGAATAACATGTTAAAAAAAGACTCTGATTTAAAATGGACAGTTGAAGCAAAACAGTCATTCGAATCCATTAAACATGCTTTAACAAAAACACCATTCCTAATCAGCCCAGACTTTAAGAAAGATTTTATAATATTTTCATTTGCCTCGGAACATACCATAGTTGTGGTTCTACTACAGAAAAATGACCAAGGTTTTGAACGGCCTATAGCATTTTTCAATAAAACCATTAGAGATGCACCTTTGAGATACAATATAATGGAAAAACAAGCTTTAGCCTTGGTTAAAGCCATAAAAGATTTCAGAGTGTATATTCTTTACTCCCACATTATTGCCTATGTCCCCAATTCTGTAGTCAAAGATATTTTAACACAGGATGGACCAGATGGAAGAAGAGGAAAGTGGATTGTCACTATCCTTGAATATGACATAGAGATTAAACCAACCAAGCTCATAAAAGGACAAGGTTTAGCTAGACTGATGGCTGAATCCAATTGTAATGCTTTGGATATAAATTTTATTGCCCATATTGATGACCAGGAAGAGATGGCGACTCCATTGATCAGTGAAGCCTATCTTGACTCACCATGGTACTCAGATATTATCTTTGTACTTAAAAATTTACAAGCTCCTCATGGATTAACTAGAACTAAAGCTAGATTCATCAAACTTAAAGCAATGAGATATTGTATTCTAGATAATATGATTTATTGGAAAGAACAAAGTGGGATATTACTGAACTGTTTACTAAAATCAGAAGCTGACAAAATTCTTGGATAATTTCATGCAGGTGATTGTGGAGGACACTTATATTAGAAAAGTACAGTAGATAAGATTCTTAGAGTTGGTTTCTACTGGCATTCCTTATTTTCTGATGTGAAAAAATTTGTTAATTCATGTCACAAATGTCAGATTTTTGAAGGAAAAAGGAAGTTGTTACCTTTACCACTCAAACCTATTTCTACTAAGATGCCTTTTCAACAATGGGGTTTATAATTCATTGGATAAATTCACCCTCCATCCTCTAGCCAACACAAATGGATATTGACTGCCACAGATTATTTCACCAAGTGGATTGAAGCTATTCCTACTAGACAATCCACTGATTCAGTCATTATCTCTTTCATAGAAAACAACATTTTATCTAGATTTGGATGCCCACAGAAAATTATTATTGACAATGCAACTGCATTTAAATCTAAGAAAATGATTTCCTTTTGTCACAAGTACCATATAACCCTAGGCCACTCTACTACTTATTACCCTCAGGGTAATGGCCTAGATGAATCTTCAAATAAAAGCCTTGTGAGTATCATCAAAAAACTACTTGAAGAAAATAAGAAAACTTGGAATAAGAAGTTAGTCTATGCCTTATGGGCAGATAGACTTACTACGAAGAAGTCAATTGGAACATCTCCTTACCAGATTGTATATGGGATGGATGCAGTTTTCCCATCATCTTTAGGTGTTCCAGTAATGAAAATTATCCAAGAATCACAAGTAGAACTCAATGATATACAGAGAAGGATAAATCAAACTATTCATCTTCAATAGACTAGGCAAGAAATATATGAAAAATCTCAAGTCATTCAAGAGAAAATCAAGAAAATATTTGATAAAAGAACTAAATAATATGACTTTTCCATAGGAGATAAAGTGTTAAAATGGGATTTTAGGAGAGAAGAAAAAGGAAAGCATGGAAAGTTTGAATTTCTATGGAAAGGTCCTTATGTCATTTATGGGTACAGAGGTAACGATGCATTTTTTATCATAAATTTTGATGGAACAGACATTCCATAAGGACCAGTGAATGGTAGAATGCTCAAACACTACTATTCTTCTGAGTTAACTAATAGTTAGTCCTAATTTCCTTTTATATCATTGTAAATATCCATTGCGGTTTGTAGATTGGATTGGATGTTTTCATTCCAAAGTTGAAGCCTGGAGTGAAGGCCATAAGCTTTTAAGAGTAAAATGTCATATGTATGAGTTTTTGCAGAAAACAGAAGACAGTTACAGGATCATCATGGTCAAAATGGAAGGCTACTGATCTTAGAGTTCTTGGCATTTCACCAGGAAATACCATCCCCATGTGAAGTTGTTGTTAGGGTCCTATAAGTATAGGATTCATAATTTGGAATTGACTTATGATATTCTTGTAAAAATATGTACATACTTTGCTTTCTGCAAGTTGTTTTCCCATATTTTGTATAAAAAAAAGGGGGGGTAAAAGTCCTAAAAGAAAGATCAAAGGACTTGAAAAAAATAATATACCCTAAAGAAAAAGAAATAAAACATGAAAGTGTGCAAGTCCAAATGCCACTACTTTTTACTTTGTTACTAATGATTATGGCAGAGTGTCAATAAATGCCATAATCCATGATGAGTTGAACTACTTAATATTGACTTGTCATGTTTCAATTTTATTGTTGTAGAATAGTGAATAAAGATTAGTCAGACAGTTTAATCCTGACTAATTAGTAGATAGGTAGAGAATAATGAGGATCTCATCAGTTTAATTTGAGCCCTCATATGATATAAGGTAGATTTAGATAGTTTTTATTGCTTTCAAAAGAATAAAATGTTCAAGGTTGCTAGCTCAAATGCACCTGCAAAATGGAAGAAAAAATGTTAGATTAAAATTTGGGTAAGTAGAAATAAGTGGGAAAATTATTGTAATATTCATCACCAGGAAAAAATAACTAATTTCCCATCCCCTATAGTTATTATGCATTCTAGACTTTCAGTCAAAGAGGCTTAGAGCATTTCTCTGACTTCTGTTGGGACTAGACCTAAGGCTCAATGACTGTTAATTTGAAAGTGTTGAATTACTATAATAATCCCTAATTATCATCATTTACCCTACATTCATCCATTACACCTTCATAAGTAAAGACCTTTTACTTAATGAAAAAGAAAATCCCTTTTGATTAATCTCCTTCATTCATAAAAACATAAAAACCCTAAAAAAATATTATATTCTAGGTCAAAGTGGTCAAGTTATGAATGATAAAGCTTTTCTTTTTACATTATCACTTTACTTAGTCATATGAATATATTTCGGCGTTTTTATTGTCCTTGGTCATATTAACTTCTAAATTATTTATTAATTCCTTATAAAATACCTTATCCTATTAATATAGCCCCTTGTATTTAAATATTCCCAAAAACCCACTATTATAAGCTTTTTGCCAAAGTTAATTATCCACTTGTTTAAATAAAAAACCCCCATTATACCCCCTTTGGCATAAAACTAAAATTATATAAATAATCCCACCCCATATGGTTGTTAGACCCCTCCATAGTCTAAAAACTATATAATAAAATGAAAAATGTAAATATGACTTTCCAGACCCTTATGCCTTTGCAATATACTTGTAAATCTTTCCCCTCATCACTTTTTTAAACCAAAGTTTTTAACATTTTAAGACTAAGGTTATCACTCATTCCCCGATATGTAAAGCCTCAAGCTTTACATAAGTTAAACCCTTGGTTAACAAACCCTGCCTCACGCGCAAATTACCATATATATGAAATATGTTTTATATATATATACAAACCCTTTTAAACCATATTGCCGCATATAAGCCTTACCCTTTGGAAATAAAACCTTGGATATAAATTCATGTAATATAAAGGTTTTATTTCATATCCCAGCGCATAAAGCCGCCAGGTCCCACAACTTTCGACTGCAACTTCCAAACTCATCCCGATCGTTCGCTCCCTTTCCAAAGATATGACGGTGGACGATCATATGCGCGCTCACAAACCAAACGTTTGCCAAACGCCCAAACGAGTGTGAAATGAGCAGTTTCCCCATACCCCCTCCTATGACGTGTCACATTTTGATTGCGTCGTTTTCGTTTTGAGAAAAACCATTTACAACCTAAACCCAACGCGAAAACAGCTTCCAGTTTTTCACATTCACAAACAGAAAACCACTCTTGCCAGAGATTTGACCTGCATTTATTACAATTTTTAAATATTTGTATCAAAGGATAAAAAATTTGTTATAATGTTTATTAACGTTATTGTGCATTCCTGACTGTGAAGAGCCACCCAACTGTGCAAAAAAATCCTCTTTTGACTTATTTCCAGAGAAAGAACCCAACTTCAACCGTTGAACCACAGTTTGAAGACCATTTAAAACATTCTGGGCATTAGCGATCCAGACCCATCCTCAAGAACCACCAAAGCTTCAGAAACCATTTCGAATACCAAAATACCTGCATTCAAGGTATTTTTCGAAATTTCACCCGAAATTTCACAATTTGAACCGCCAATCGAACCAATTAAACTATAAAGACTAAAATTGCCCATCCTAGTGTATCCAAAACCTTGAAAAAAAAGGGAAAACCCTTGCAATTTTTTTTCCCAGAAATTTCCATTTACAGAAAACCTCATTTTTAAGTCAAATTCTCAATCCAAGACCTTTGAAAGATAAATTCCATGGTTCAAAAGGTTTTTTAAACCTACCGAATATCTAAAAAATCCCTTTTGCAGCCCCACTCATTCAGAAAACCTACGTTTTTTGTCTCAAACTTGTTGCCTGTGTCCTAAATTCCTAAATTGAGCACTGAATTGCCCACTGCCATCATCCTTGCCTATAAAATTTCTCAATTACCCTTTGTTGAAGAAAAATTAACTATAGAAAACTGTTTAATCTTGCTTTAGTTATCTCAGAATGACAAAAAAGAAAATAACACCTAAAGCTAGAAGCTCTAAACCTATCAAACTTGGAGGATCCAAACCTCCCAAGTCTGAAGCAGTAAAATCCCCAAAATCTACTCCTGCAATCACTACTAAAACCATTGTGACTATTAATCCTCTTCAACGACCAGTGTCCACTGAAGAAATCATCCCCTTGGTTGATGTAGATTATAAAATTTTAGACCCAGTGATAGAATTTAACTTATTAGAAGTTCATAATTGGTGTCATGAAAAGTTCCTAGACAAAGAAGAAATGCCTCTTTGGGATACAAATTTACCAGATATGTAGTCCCAGAAACACACCATGGTCAGGATCTGATAAGACTGTGCCAGAAGTATTATGTCCTAGACCAAAGATAAATTGTGAATGTTGATAGGGAGATTTTATTTTCCATCACTGCGGAGTCTATTAATGAAATGTTGCAATTACAGTTTGACCCTAGGGCAGACCCCTTATCCATTGAAGCATTAACATAGTTGTATTTAGGGTTATATTTCCCTAAAATATTCATGATTTTTCAGAACTTCATGCCTAGTCATGTGGATATTCCAAAGTTGAATCCTCCCTATTCCACTTCCAAGTTTCCAGAAGGTTCTAGGCATGTAATTTCTATGTTATCCTTCATATTGGGCTATTTCACTGATGAGTATACTGATGAGTCAATCCTTGGGTTTTTATCCACTTTGTCTCCTGGTGAGCCTCCTGCTGTGATCTTTGATTTTTCCAGGTTTATATCTGATTCCTTACACCATCAATTGACAAAGTTACCCACTGAAGGGGTATTTAGGTATTCTTCCTATTTATTTCATTTTTTCTTGTTCTCACAAGCAGATCACTTTCCAATAGCATTGCAAAAAATGAATGTAGAGGGTCAGCCTTTATCAGTTGTCTTTTGGACATCATTATTAAGAAAAGAAGGAAGTGAATACAGTTACATAGATTTCACAGATTTGTTCATCAAGCCAGCTATGAATTTACTACATAAATCAGAACATCCTAGGATAAATGAAGAAATGAAAAGGATATTACAGTTGTCAGAGCAATGTAAAATGGGAGATTGGTACTTATATGAGAAGCACACTGAATTAAGAATCTTTGGAACCAATCTGCTTCCATATAAGTTACCTAAGTTTTTTACTATTAGAGTCTTTGCTCTAGAATATTTGAGACAGGTTTTGAATGCTAATGCCATCAATTTCATGGCATCCAAAAAGAAGACCCAGTTCAAAATAAAAAATCAGATTGGTCCATTCATAGTAAATAACAGGGATGCTGAGAAAGAGATTATCAGAGCTGAAATTCCAAGTGATTTTCCCTTGGAATTATGACCCCCAAGGTCTTTTAAGCAGTATAAGAGTTAAGTGTAAATTACCTCCTTTTATACATGATTCAAAGCCTAATATTGAAAAGTTTTCTAATCAGACAGAATGGGATGAAAATACATTGGTTGATTTAGCTACAAATACACAGCCAACAGGAAAAATGGATACCACACTTACTGTGGTAACTTCTAAATAGCCAGAGTCTTCAAACAAAAGAAGCAGAGATGAGGGAGCCTACATAGCAAAAACTACTTCAGATACTAAGTTCAATCTCATCTGCAATAAAAGGCTAAGATTTGGTTCCATAGGGAAAGAAAAACCTATTGAGGTTGAAGAGGAACCAGAGGTCAACAATGATGAGGCCACTACAATAATTAAGGAGACTTTGACAGAGATTGAAAGGGAACAAGCAGCACGTAAAGGATCAGACACTCAGATGATTGAAAAGAAGGTTAATATAGAAGCTTCTTCCTCTCAAACAGGAGATGAAAAATATTTGGACATCAAAGAAAGATATAAGCAAATCAAACAAAGGAATGAGGAAATCAAAAGTGAGATTTATTCTCAATTTCTCAAACAAAAGCTAGGAAATCAGGACAAGTTTCTTACAGAGTTTGATTACTCCTCAAATAAGATGATCATGTCCTATTTACAACCAACTAATTCAACCCCAAAAACAGTGGTTGACTACAAAAAGATGAAATTTGAAGTAGACACTGAAAAAGTGCATGAATTGGATCAGATAGAATTCCACAGACATAGCTCTGAGATTCTATATTCCACTGTGGTGAAAAAGGCCATGAGTGTGACCAATTTGCAGAATACCATTTTCAACCTGCAAGACCAAATGAAACTTGACAAAGGCTCTTTATATGCAAAATATCTAAGGATCAAGGCCTTATAGGATTTGATTCTACAAATAGGAGTTGACCCATCAAATGTACAAGTTGTTGAAGTATTAATCAAAAAGAAAAATGATGATATTGTTGCTTTAAGAAAACAGTTAAACCTTCCTCAAAGTGAGCACCCACAGAGTAAGGAAATACTTCAAGAATATAAAGAGAAAGAAGATATAATGCAGTTGATCATAAAGCTTATTGCCCAAATAAAGGATATGGAAAGCTAATTGGATATACTGATGAAAGAAAAAGAAACTATGAAGGAAACTGATACTTCCACCATTCCTACAGTTATACCTATTATTACAGCTGTTATTCCTTCTACACTGGGAGAAAATTTAGCACCCAAAGAGCCACTGGAAACTGCAGTGTCAGTGCAATCAACTACTACCTCCAATACAGAATCCTTAACATCAAAGGTGCAGCAAACAAATGATGTAGGGAAGATTGTCAAAGAAATGGAAGAAATGACATTGAAAACCAATGAAATTAACAATTTGAAGAAAAAGATTCAGAATATGGAGGTATCTAAAAAAGCAGCATTGATTAATGCCAATAATTATGAACAAAAATCCAAAATACTTGAAGAGCAAGTCAAAAGCCTTCAAAAGGATTTGAGTTTCACTACACAGATTTCTGATATAAGAAATTAACTATGGGCCAATATAATTGAGGCTATACATCTTCAGTGGCCATCAATCCAGATAATATACGAACAGAGAGACCTCCTTCTAGCAACTCAAGTTGAAATACAAAAGACAACAGAAGAATTACCAGATAAACCAGCAGAGGCATTGAAGCTAATCACTTTCTTAAATAGTAAGAATAGGATAGAGCTAGAATAATTGAAGATACAAGATAGGACAGAGACTATATTGCAAATCAATAAAGTTTTGACAAAGAAAACTCTAATGAACAGTTTGAAAGAAAAATGTGATGCCATGAATTTTTCCATTACCAAGTTTTTAGCAAAGTACACTATGCTAAGACAAGCTGGCATTCCAGACAGTCATGTCTTTAATGATAAGTTGATGGATCAGAAAGAATATGACAAGAAGATAAGAGACCATGCCAAAGAATAAGTCAACAAGCCACTCCCACAGGGCTCTCCAACAGGGAAAGTTGTTCTCCAGTATATTGAAGACTTGTTTTTCCTTCAACATGAAATCAAGCATCTATTTGTTATCAAACCAAATTTTTCCAAGTATATTGATGCAGATGAGAACTTCAGAAAGCTCAAAAGTGTGAAAATACCAGATGTTGAATAATGGCAGAATTTTACAGATTTATTGTAGCAGCAAAGAAGCAGTCAGTCTGAGAAGCAAACAAATAAAACAGTTATTTGATTTTAATTTTTTACTGCTGAAAATTATCTTTTTACAACAGTTAAAGGATAAAATGTCAGTTTAAAGAGTATCAGGGTGAAAGAGAAGAGTCAAAGTGTATCATAAATAAAAGCAACAGTCAGCTAATTTTCACTGCTGTAATTTCCCTTTTTACAGTAGTAACATGATAAATAAATAGCGTGAAAGAGTATCAGGGATGAAGTACAATGTCAAAGAATATAAGTGGAAAGAGTATCAGTGAAGTCATATTCCAAAAGATATTTTCAAAACGCCAGCAAGCATGGACAACTATTCAACAAACAATTTTTGTTAGATAAGACATTTCTATATTTTCTAGATAAGAGGACAGCTTGCTAAAGTTGTTAAGCAGCTATCCCTCTTAATGTGTAAAGATATTTTATATTTCCTAGAAGTATTCCTACATCTCTCTAGGATATTTGTAATAAAAATTTGTATAAATACTTTAGTTTATGAAGTGTTTAGTGTGGAATAAAATTGCTAAGAACATTATAGACATTTTGTTGGTACATTGGAGGCTCACATGTGTTGATTTCAAAGCAGCAGTCTAGACAATAGCCAATTGGACTTCATAATTCAAGATTCATGCGATAATTTGAAGAGTAAAGTGCATCTATCTTGTCATTGTTTCCATTATGATTTACATACAATTTCATGTATGTTGTTCAATCTTAATGATTAATTAGGAAAATTACTTCAGGACTAGTGTAAGAACTCCCTGTCTTAACTACTTAATCATTTAAATGTTTTCTGCCAATTTCTAGTTTTAGGAATTCTTAATTTCTCCTAGTCCCGTTTGACCCCTGCCTCCTTCCTATTTTTCCGGATCAAAGGATCCTTCATTGCCCTTTATCCCGAAGCAAGCCATTTCATCAAAACAATCTATCCAAATCTCTGAGGATTATCTACCTTGCCCTGAATACATTAGCATCCTTTTGGCCTTGCCTTCTAGTTCTGCTTGCTAGAATTTGACTCAGAGCCCAATGGACTAGTAGATCCCTCTTTAATTTGTCTTTAAGTAATCTTATTTTCCACCAAACATTTCAAAACCAAAACCAATTGTTCTATCATATCTAGCCTAAAACATTAAACAAAAACAAAGTTGAATCATAAAAAGAGAGCCCTCTCTGAAATTTAGGAAGGCTAGATCCTAAATTTCCAAAGTAGGTTTGTGGTTACCCCTAGTTTTCTTAAACTAAAAATCAAAAGCCCACAATCTTTAGAAATTACTAGGGTGATAACATCTCCAAAGTTCATCTTCCGTTTATCCAGGGGACTTCAGACAAAATTTCTGATGTCCTCAAACGGAATAATGTCTCTTCTTCTTAAAAGCCTCTCTGTACTATTAGAAACTCGCTTGGTTCCGTAAAAGACCCTATTGACCCTAAGGACATGAAGGGTGTTTATTTGGTTCCTTGTTCATGTGGCACTCCCTATATTGGGGAAACAGGTCGGTCTATTAGACAGAGAATCCAGGAGCATGCGGCAGACATCAGACATAATCGATCCCGCACTTCTGTTCTTGCTTAACATGCAGAAAAATTGGGTCACCATGTTTGCATTGAGGACTCCAAATTCCTTGCTAGGGTGGGTCACTTCCACCTTAGGAGGCTTAGGGAAGCCATTGAGATTGAAAGGCATGCTAAAAATCTCAATAGGGATGATGGGTGGAAATTGAGTAAGAGATGGATTACAGCTGTCTCTAAATAATTTCTCCCTCTTGCATTTTTTATTTGTTCCCTATTATTATTATTATTTTTACTATATATATATATATATATATATATATATATATATATTTTGGGTCCTGCCAACCCTTTTTCCTCTTAGTTTCTTTTCTTTTTATGATTATTATTATTGCTTTATTAATAATTAATAATTGGTTGCTATATGCTTTTATTATAAAATTTTGATTTACCTATTATAATAATTAACCTATTATAATACTAAAACACCCTATTCTATTTAATATATTATTAAATTATGTTTTAACTTTTATATTTGCTTATGAAATCGATTTTGTACATTTCAAAAGATTTTAACTATTAACCATATTAACCCTATTATAATAAGTGTATAAATATTTTAATTGATAATAATCATTTATTAATTAAATTATGTTTTAATTTAGATATATATATATATATATATATATATATATATATATATATTTTATGAAATCGGTTTTTAAATTTCAAAACATTCAACTATTAACCCTATTATAATTAATGTATAAATATTTTTAATTAATAATAAACATTTATTAATAAATTGTTTTGAACTAATTAAGAGCTAGTTTTTAACAGCTAGTTCTTAACGGCTAGTCTCAACAACTATCTCCGGGCAATGATGCATCCTAACTATTTATTCTTTGAGATCAATCATCTTTTTCCACATTTTCCTAAGGATGAACCACATTAGATGGTTCGAAACGTCAACCTAATCCTAATCATGTGATTAATATGGAAGACATTTATCTAAATTATGGATCACAAAAGTCTTAGATCTAACAAAATGTTACATAAGTCAAACATATGAAATTTGGTTATGGCACAAGTGGTTGGGGCATACAAGTTTTGATAACCTGGTCAACATCAGAAAAATTAATGCAATAAGGGACATTCCAAAAATGTGAAAGCCAAATCAAGTTGTATGTGACCCATGCCAACATGGATAGCAAACCAGAACTAGCCACAAAACTAAGGAGTTCTCAACATCAGAACCTCTGGACATAGTTCATGCAGATTTATGTGGGCCAACTAGAACTCTAGATCTTCAAGGTGAAAGGTAATTTGCTCTATTTGTTGATGACTATACTAGAATGATGTGGAAATATTTCGTAAAATATAAATCCGAAGCATTTGAATGTTTTAAGAATCTTAAAGCTCTCATTGAAAATGAGAAAGACTCTAAGAGTAAATGTCTTAGAACGGATAGAGGAGGATAATTTACCTCAAAATTATTTGATGAATTCTGTAAAGAGCATGGAATCGAAAGAGAACTCTCTGTTGCTAGGACACCCAAGCAAAATGGAGTAGTTGAAAGAAGGAACCAAACCTTTCAAGAAGTGGCAAGGACAATGCTACTAGCAGCTAATTTACAACCAAAATTTTGGAGAGAAGTAGTTGGGATGACGTTTTATACCTTAAATAAAACTCAACTAAGACCAAATAATGAAAAAAATCCTTATGAATTATGGAAAGGAAGACCTGCTTCATTAAAATATTTCAGGATTTTTGGAAGTAAATGCTTCACGAAAATAAATGATGACTCACCAGGAAAATTTGACTCTAGGGTTGACGAAGGAATTTTTCTTGGATACTCCACAAGAAGAAAAGCTTACAAATGTTATAAAAATCATCTACGGAGAATAGTGGAAAGAATTGATGTGAATATTGATGAAGGCCTTCTAGAAAAGAAAATTGAAGATCATGAAGTTGAGCCTTTCCTTGAAGAAAGTGAAGAAGAAGAACCTAAAAAAGAAGAGGAGGATGGAGAACCTCATAGTGAACCTTCAAAAACTCCTTCTAAGATAAAATTTATTCAAAAAAATCATTTGGAAGAACAGGTTATTGGGAATATAGATGAAGGAATTCAAACTCGAAGAAGGATGACAAACACTCCAAGAAAATATGATGTTGCTCTATTATATTTAATAGAACTTGGAAATTTTTCTCAAGCAAGTAAAGATCCGTATTGGATAAAGGCCCTGGAAGAAGAAATGTCTTAAATAAAAAATAATGAGACTTGGGAACTGGTACCTCGCCCAAAAGATAAAAATATAATTGGAACAAAATGGGTATTCAAAAACAAGATGAATGAGGATGGAAAAATCATCAGAAATAAATCCAGACTTGTCTGCAAAGGATACTCACAAATTGAAGGAATTGAATTCTAAGAAACCTTTGCACCAGTAGCTCGATTGGAAGCCATAAGAATGCTTTTGGAATTTTCTTGCTCAAAATAATTCAAGTTTTATCAATTGGATGTAAAATCATCATTCCTGAATGGAGATCTCAAGGAAGAAGTTTATATGGAGCAACCAGAAGGATTTGTTCTTGATGAAGGAAAATAATTTGTATGCAAACTGAAAAAGGCCTTGTATGGATTAAAACAAGCCCCTAAAGCATGGTATGCAAAGTTGGATCACTATCTAAAACAACAAGGTTTAAAAAATGGAGTAGAAGGTAGCAATCTCTACATGAAGATGGACGAGGAAAAACTTCTGATCACTCTTGTATACGTTGATGATCTAATATTTTCTAGCAATGATGATAAGATGAGCCATGAATTTGATCTAAATATGTCCAAAAGGTTCGAAATGTCAATGATTGGTGAGCTACCTTATTTTCTTGGGCTACAAATATCTCAAACCTCTGTAGGCATGTTTATATCTCAAGAAAAATATCTTAAAGACATGCTCAAAATATATGGGATGGAAGATTGTGCACCTATGAGCACACCGATGACCACAGATTGTAAATTAAGTAAAGATGATGATACCCCTCTTATAGATGTGACTCTTTACAGGTCAATAATTGGAGCTCTCCTATACTTAATTGCTACAAGACCAGATATTATGCAAGCAGTAGGAATGGTAGAAAGATTTCAGTCAAATCCTAAACAATCCCATCTAGCAGCAATGAAGAGAATTCTTAGATATCTAAAAGGAATGACTGATATGGGTATTTGGTATCCTAAGAGTTCAACTCTTATTTTGACAACTTAATCTGATGCTGATTGGCCCGGAAGCGTGGATGATCGAAAAAGTACTAGTGGAAATGCTTTCTTTATGGGAGATTGTCTTGTATCTTGGCTGAGCAAAAAACAATAATCTATATCTCTTTCTGTAGCTAAAGCCGACTATATAGCTGCTGCTAATTTTTGTACACAAATTTATGGATGAAGTAAGCCTTGAAGGATGTCAACATAGAAACTAAGAAACCAATCACAATTTTTTGCGACAACACTAGCACCATCAGTCTTTCAAAGAATCTGATAATGCACTCAAAGACTAAACATATTCCAATCAAATATTATTTTCTCCGCGAACAAGTTTCTAAACAAAATATCAAGTTGGAATATGTCAATACAAAGGAACAAATCACAGATATCTTTACAAAACCCCTTCCTCGAGAAGAATTTGAATATCTTCATCAAAAGATGGGGGTCATTGCGCTTGCCTCACATTAAAGAAACCAAGAAAATGAGAATCGTAATAGGGGGAGAACATGATAGGGGGAGTACATTGGCACCCCATTTTCCATTGATGTCAAAGGGGGAGAAAAAGGTGGAATATTTCCATCAATGAAAAGGGGGAGATTGTTAATATAGGTCGTCATTGATGTAAATATGGCAATAGGATGCTAGATGATGATCAAAGACTACATGAAGACATATATCACTATGACATGATAACCTTATGATGAAGGAAGTTATGATGAAGAATCAAAGAAGCCCAAGACACTCTGCCCTACCCCCATTTTTGCATCAATACATGACTATTCACATTGAAAATTATTTTCACTACTTTGAAGGAAAAATTTCTCTATGAAACCTTGACCATCATCTAGAGCATAATTTTCCCTTTCCAATGAGATATTACTTGGCTCGAAACTCCAAGTATTCTAGGAGAAATTAATTTTTGAATGTTAAATATCCTATTTTTGACATATAGCCGACCTATGCCCTATCCCTAATGTCGACCTCCCTCCAAGGGCCATGTCCCCTCATTTCACATCATAATGCATATAAATAAGACCTCAGATCTCATTTCTTTTCAAGGCAATTCAGTGAAAATCCAAAGCACAAAATATCACAGTACACAACTTGTGAACTTAAATACACCGAAGAGAAGGAGCCAAGGAAAAAGGGTTACGAGTGGTTCTAGAAACTTTGATTTGGGAATAATATTGATTTTTGGACTTCTACCACAACACTTTGATTCAGTACCACAAAAAATTTGGACCAACACAAGGATATAAGGTCTTGCAACCTTCAAAAGAGATATTTGTGACAAGTAGCTACAACTCGGACTATCGCACACTTAATCACAGAAATCAGACACCTTTAACACCTCAGAATTGTGTCACAGTTGGGAGTTTGCTCATTTACAATCGATCTGTGGTATATTCTCTGTGGAAAGGTTCAGTATCTCTATGCCTCGGACCAAAAAATAGCTCAATATTTCATCTATTTCTATAGACACCTTCAATTCAAGCTAGAGTTATCACCACAAGCATCACAAAACCACAGATTATTAATATATCCTCAGACCTAGTGTTAGCCACCAATAAAATTTTGTCAAGAAAACAGGTGGCTAAATATGTTTCTGAGCCTTCAAGAGAAACATTTCCTTTGAAAATCTATCATTCTTGAAGCCTCCATGATGTCCTTATCCTACAAAGTTACCTTCACTGCTGTTTCCAGTAAAGAACCTTGCTGTTTTGTGAAAGAAACCGTCTTCAAGAGGCCCCCATTTTCATTTTTTCCCTCCCACAAATTCCCATTTTCATCTTTGTTTCCTTCAAAGGATCCCTTAGAAAAATCCTCATTTAACCTCTAAACCATCCTAAATCCCCTTTTAAACCACATATTTCCCTTTATCTGGTTTAAAAATACCTCCTTTTGCCTACCAGAACCCCTCATTTGGCTTAAAAAACACAAACTTAGGCCTAGAACAACCATTTTTACACTAAGGCCTTAAGCCCCTTTCGGCTTAGCCCTTAGCCCCTTTTCCGCATGTGACCCATGCTATGACCGAGCACTAAGGCCCAATCGCAAATCGAAATCAGAGCTTTCCTTCTGGCCTTTTCCTTTGTTCTTTGAAATTTTTTGATGCGATGAGTTTTACTCTGTCGATCGCCGATTCAATCTGGACCGTTGATCTCTCCCAATCCAACGGCCAGGATCGCATCGCACTCCATCGCAATCCATACATCATTCCCCCTCCAACTTAATCCCGACCGTCGATCCTTTCCAGATCTGACGGCCAGCGCTCAATCGCATCGCGCAAATCTAGTGCCCCATTCACTTCCCCTCCTCTGATGCTGATCATGCGATTAGGTCTGGACCGTTGAATCCACAAGAACCAATGGTCAGGATTCAATCACGCTTTGATTTCACAACCACCGTCATCGCATCCGCCGATTAGATCTGGACCGTTGAATCCAAAATAAACAACGGCCAGGATCTCATCGCGCTTCGCCAATAACTTTTCACCATCCCGACCTATGATTGAATCTCAGCCGTTGATCGAGCTTGATCGGACGGTCCACATTTCTTCTGATCATCAAATCCTGCCCTGCTCATTTCTTTCCCATTGACAGATCTTGGCCATCTGTTCCCAAGATCCAACGGTCAGGATGTAACCCACCATTAACCCTAACCATATGTTCCGCCCGTGCATCTTTCCTCCTATCGCTTTTCTTCCACACCGTCGAATCTGAGGTCCCATATCCGACGGTCACCATTGTGTTTCGCGTTTTTTCTGTGCCCAGGGTTTAACGTTTCAAAAAAACATGAAATAGGCAGTATTGAGAGGGACAGGTGCCAGCAAGTGAATGATATCACGTTTTTTTGGCTAAAATCTCAAACCACTTGAAAACTGCGCGAAAACCACCCCAGTTTTTCACCTTACCGCCCTCTGCAGCATAATTTCCCCTTCAGTCTTAATCGTCGATTATTCTAATCCGACGGCCCACGTTATATTGCATTCCCATTTCACCCTCCATTCATCCGACCCCTCCAAAGACTTCATCGGACGATCTCCACCGTAGATCATCCTGATCTAACGGTCCCAGTTTATCCTTGCACCCAAACTTCCAAAACAACTGGTTTGCTGCTCTGCCAGTGGTTTTTCCCATTTTTCCGCTACGCTCACTATTTCCATCATTGTTCCTCCATCTCCACGAGCCTTTGAAGCAGTCCTTCCCCACTCCCGCTAGTTTTTATAACATGTTTATCGTGTTTTGCAGGTTTCAAGGGTGGTGAAATCCCATTGTTTTCACTATTACAGACATGGTGAAAGACCATTGTAGAGCCGAAGATCGCCGAAGAAGAAATCAAGGAAATCAAGGGATTAAAAGCACAATATTGAAGATCAAGAGCATATTCCACGGTCTGCACAGACTAAATACAATCATTGAATCACAGCAGCGCAGAGGACATATCCGCAGGACAATCCTTTTACTGAAGAAAGGACCAAAATCACTACCGCCCATTCTCTATTCTTTCTTGAGCCCCAGTATAGTTATTATTCTGGCAGAAAGTCCTAAAGAACTAAAAGTGCATTAGTTGAAAAGCATGGAAGACCTGAAAGGCTAATTTTCACCCTTTCTTGTCCCAAAGTACAAACAGAGTACAAACAGCCAGAAATTACATCAAGGAACATATCTCTGGAGTTAGTATCAGCCTGTCGAAGACCCCTAAATTCATCCAAAGAATACTGAAAGTCAATACAGGGATATTAAGACAGAATGGGCTTCATAGACACCTCTCCCTCTGTTTTAATGAATCATTTAAGTTCTATCTACCACTACTATCACTTTTCCACCTATAAGAACTCACAAGAGATACATTGTAATTGTTGGTTGGTTAACCGCGGATTGTAAGCTGTTTCACTGAGTTAGAGTTATGTGTGTAGTAGTTGTAAATAGGTTGGGAGATGATTTTTTACTGACATCAAGCTATTGGACAAGGATGTATGTGAATCGTTTTTCTCTTCTAATATGATAGGCATGTTCATCGGATCTTGATCTAAATTAGTGGTGATGTGTTCCTTTGTTATTGTTTCTCTCTATTTTACATCATGTTTCATTTTCTCTGATAAGAAAACAGTAAATTTAGCTTAGGAGATACTGCTGCAAGTACCCTAATGCTCGCTGTATTTTCTTATCTTTATGTTTTCTGCTGAATGTGTATCTAAAAACAAATTCAATATAATTTAACTAGTCAAAGACGTTGGCCTGCCCATGCTTACTGATGTGTGAATTTAGAATTTTTTTTTCTTAGATGTTTTTGTTTGGTTCAACTGAAAGAATTGGGAAACTGGGAGGTTAGAGTTAGCCCTATCTCACTAGGTTCCTTTTCCAATAGTTAGCCTTTTTAAGATCCCTTTGAGTTGAATTCCAAAAGCAGAGAAGGTTAAAAGTCTTTCTCCGATCTTAGGTTTCGCTCCGTGTTAAACTTGAATGTTTTATATTTTCTGAAAGTAGTTAGGAGGATTGCTGGATTGTTGTCTTTAGAGTTAGCCTCATTAGGAGTTTAGATCATAGAGGTTAAGGCATGCCCTTTCCCTATATTTACTCCGAAGTGGTCACCTTGGAAGGTTTTCCTTGTTATTTCCATTCATTTCCTTATTGTTCCATCCCACACTATCATCTTAAGAGATCCTCTGTTTTAGATGACTAGCCCTTTGAACGCCTTGGATATTTGAATTGCAAGTAAACCCTTTTATGACCCCATTGCCCAATGGACTTGTGTTCTCTTTGAATTATCTCCCCATTACCCAAAAACCCTTCTCTCCTCATTCCTTTATCTTATTCTGAACCCTTCTTTCATGTTTTCCAAACCAAACAAACAAACAAAAAAAAACCCTTGTGCCCCATAACTAGCCTAATATCTTAAATTGAACTTCAAAGATATATTATTCTTTGTTTTTATAGAGATATCCCTCTCTGGATCCAGGAGGGCTAGATCCTGAGATCCCAAAGTGGTTTGATGTTTTCTTGTCATTTGGTATTGCCAAATTTTCCAAATCACAGGAACCATAACATAATGGCGACTCCGCTGGGGAGCTTTGAGTAAAACACTCCTTGAATCACCCCTAAGAACTCAAAGAAGACCAATAGCCTTGATTTGGTAGTTAATCACTGTGGTGGACAGTAAAAATTCCTTGAAACACTTTAAGCCCTTCACCTGGCAACTCCACAGCTCCTAAATGACCAAAAGACTCCACTGGTGATCAGTAGGCCTGCTGATTATCTTTGTTTTCACAAGACTCCATTGGGAGACCAGTTGCATTACAACATCAACCATGTTAAAGGAAAATTTGAATATTATTTTCCTTTGTTAAGTCTGTTGGCCCCTAAACAATGTCATATCTGGTTGACTTTTCTTTTTCCTTGGTCTGAAACTCAACATGGTGGCAGACCAAATCCCCCCACCAATGGAGGACTCCGAGAAATTCACAGAAATGCAGCTAAGTCCCCTAGAAGAGTTTCGTTGCGGAATGTTGAGTATACTGGAAAAACTCAAATGTGAGGACCTTTTAAAGGTTTTCCTTTCCAACTCAAGATTCAATGATAAACCTGAGCTTAAGGAAATTTTTCTAGAATTGTTGGTTGAAAGATGTGAAGCTGAAATCGAGATTTTGAACTCATAAGAAAAATCATATCAATTAAGAGACCCCAGAGCATTTTTGGAAAGTCTCCCTTCCCCTAAGAAAGAAGAAATTCCACTGCCTTTCGATGTGTAGGAAGAGGATGATTGGGCCTTCAAGAGCCACACTCACGATGCAGTGATCCAAGCTGTCAAGGATGCAGGTAGCCTACCAGTCATGGAAGGCCTAAAAGAATAAAGTTTACATCATGTGTTCATTGATCCTGTGGCAGAGTATATGGAGGCCCTGATTGGCTCAAGTTCCCAAACATTGATCCTTGGCAGGGGCTAGATACATCAGGAGTGGTGCCACTGATGGTGGCCTTGGTTTTGAAGACCCACATTCAAAGTACACTGTGGTTATCTCAGACAAGCAGTCAGATTCTCTGCCCTTTGTTGCTAATGCTTAACTGGCTACACTGGCATTATTGTATCATATAAAACAACAAAGATTCCCAAGTTAGATTAGGATAGGTAGGAAATCTCAATAAAGCTCAGCATGTGAGAATTTAGTTGGTTTCTTTTAATTTCTAGAAAGTTTAGTTCAAGTGCAGCTTGTCTTTATGCCTTGGGCCCACAACAAACAAGACAGTCTAATCCTGGTTTGACTGTGTTTCAATTTATGTTTTAGAATATAGAGAATGAAAATCTGCCAGAAAGTTTAATCCTAGTAGATATTAGTTTCGGTAGAGAAGCTACGAGGCCAACTGTTCAATCTAGTCTCATGGAGAAATAAGGGTAGAATTAGATTAGTTTTTCTTTCAATAAAAAAATTGATGATGAAAAAGGTCTGCAAGTCTAAATGCACCTTGAAGAAAAAAATGTTAGGACAGTAGGATGGGTAGGTAGATTGTTTGGGGAAGTATTGCTGCTGATATAATGCTTTCATGTTTGTAGCAGCTGATCAAAGAAAAAATATGGTCAAGTATCAAGCATCTGGCCTACTTCCAAAGATTATTTTTTGAGATTCTTGACACCTTCAAGAAGATGCCATCCCCATGTGAAGCCACTGTTAGCCACCAATAAAATTTTGTCAAGAAAACAGGTGGCTAAATATGTTTCTGAGCCTTCAAGAGAAACATTTACTTTGAAAATCTATCATTCTTGAAGCCTCCATTATGTCCTTATCCTACAAAGTTACCTTCACTGCTTTTTCCAGTAAAGAACCCTGCTATTTTGTGAAAGAAACCGTCTTCAAGAGGCCCCTATTTTCATTTTTTCCCTCCCACAAATTCCCATTTTCATCTTTGTTTCCTTCAAAGGATCCCTCAGAAAAATCCTCATTTAACCTCTAAACCATCCTAAATCCCCTTTTAAACCATATATTTCCCTTTATTTGGTTTAAAATTCCCTCCTTTTGCCTTCCGGAACCCCTCATTTGGCTTAAAAAACACAAACTTAGGCCTAGAACAACCATTTTTACACTAAGGCCTTAAGCCCCTTTCAGCTTAGCCCTTAGCCCCTTTTCTGCATGTCACCCATGATATGACCGAGCGCTAAGGCCTAATCGCAAATCACAATTGGAGATTTCCTTCTGGCCTTTTCCTTTGTTCTTTGAAATTTTCCGATGCGATGAGTTTTACTCTGTCGATCGCCAATTCAATTTGGACCGTTGATCTCTCCCAATCCAAAGGCCAGGATCGCATCGTGCTCCATCGCAAGCCATACATCATTCCAACTCTGAATTAATCCTAACCATCGATCCTTTCCAGATCTAACAGCTAGCGCTCAATCACATCGCGCAAATCTAGTGCCCTGTTCACTTCCCCTCCTCTGATGCCGATCATGCGATTAGGTCTCGACCGTTGAATCCACAAGAACCAACGGTCAGGATTCAATCATGCTTTGATTTCATAGCCCTCGTCATCGCATCCGCCGATTAGATCTGGACTGTTGAATCCACAAGAACCACAGGCCAGGATCTCATCGCACTCCGCTCATAACTTTTCACCATCCCGACCTCCAATTGAATCTCAGCCATTGATCGAGCTTGATCGGACGGTCCACATTTCTTCTGATCATCAAATCCCGCCCTGCTCATTTCTTTCCCATCGACAGATATTGGCCATCCGTTCCCAAGATCCAACGGTCAGGATGTAACTCGCCATTAACCCTAACCATATTTTCCGCCCGTGCATCTTTCCTCCTATCACTTTTCTTTCGCACCGTCGAATCTGATGTCCCAGATCCGATGGTCACCATTGCATTTCATGTTTTTTCTGTGCCCAGGGTTTAATGTTTCAAAAAATGCAAAATAGGTGCTATTGAAAGGGACAGGTGCCAACAAGTGAATGATATCGCATTTTTTTGGCTAAAATCTCAAACCACTTGAACACTGTGCGAAAACCACCACGGGTTTCCGCCTTACCGCCCTTTGCAGCATAATTTCCCCTTCAGTCTTAACCATTGATTATTCTAATCTGACAGCCCATGTTATATCGCATTCCCATTTCACCCTCCATTCATCCGACCCTCCAAAGACTTCATCGGACGATCTCCACCATAGATCATCCTGATCTAACGGTCCCAGTTTATCCTCACACCCAAACTTCCAAAACAACTGGTTAGCTGCTCTGCCAGTGTTTTTTCCCATTTTTCTGCTACGCTCACTATTTCCATCATTGTTCCTCTATCTCCACGAGCCTCTAAAGCAGTCCTTCCCCACTCCTGCTGGTTTTTATAACATGTTTATCGTGTTTTGCAGGTTTCAAGGGTGGTGAAATCCCATTGTTTTCACAGTTACAGACATGGTGAAAGACCATTGCAGAGCCGAAGATCACCGAAGAAGAAATCAAGGAAATCAAGGGATTAAAAGCACAATATTGAAGATCAAGAACATAATCCACAGTCTGCACAGACTAAATACAATCATTGAATCACAACAACGCAGAGGACATATCCGCAGGACAGTCCTTTTACTGAAGAAAGGACCAAAATCACTACTGCCCATTCTCTATTCTTCCTCGAGCCCTAGTACAGTTATTATTCTAGTAGAAAGTCCTAAAGAACTAACAATGCATTAGTTGCAAAGCATGGAAGACCTGAAAGGCTAATTTTCACCCTTTCTTGTCCCAAAGTACAAACAGAGTACAAACAACCAGAAAGTACATCAAGGAACATATCTCTGGAGTTATTATCAACCTGTCGAAGACCCCTAAATTCATCCAAAGAGTACTGAAAGTAAATACAGGGATAGTAAGACAGAATGGGCTTCATAGTCACCTCTCCCTCTGTTTTAATGAATCATTTAAGTTCTATCTACCACTACTATCACTTTTCCACCTATACGAACTCACAAGAGATACATTGTAATTGTTGGTTGGTTAACTGTGGATTGTAAGTTGTTTCACTGAGTTAGAGTTCTGTGTGTAGTAGTTGTAAAGAGGCTAGGAGATGATTTTTGACTGAAATCACGCTATTGGACAAGGATGTATGTGACTGGTTTTGATCTTCTAATATGACAAGCATGTTCATCGGATCCTGATCTAAATTAGTGGTGATGTGTTCCTTCTTTGTTATTGTTTCTCTCTGTTTTACATCATGTTTCATTTTCTCTGATAAGAAAATAGTAAATTTACCTTAGGACATACTGCTGCAAGTACCCTAATGCTCGTTGTATTTTCTTATCTTTATGTTTTCTGCTGAATGTGTATCTAAAGACAAATTCAATATAATTTAACCAGTCAAAGACGTTGGTCTGCCCATGCTTACTGATGTGTGAATTTAGAATTTGTTTCTTAGATTTTCTTGTTTGGTTCAGCTGAAAGAATTGGGAAACTGGGAGGTTAGAGTTAGCCCTATCTCACTAGGTTCCTTTTCCAACAGTCAACCTTTTTAAGATCCCTTTGAGTTGAATTCCAAAAGCAGAGAAGGTTAAAAGTCTTTCTCCGATCTTAGGTTTCGCTCCGTGTTAAACTTGAATGTTTTCTATTTTCTGAAAGTAGTTAGGAGGGTTGCTGGATTGTTGTCTTCAGAGTTAGCATCATTAGGAGTTTAGATCATAGAGGTTAAGGAATGCCCTATCCCTAGATTTACTTCGAAGTGGTCACCTTGGAAGGTTTTCCTTGTTATTTCCATTCATTTCCTTATTGTTCCATCCCACACTATCATCTTAAGAGATCCTCTGTTTTAGATGACTAGCCCTTTGAATGCCTTGGATATTTGAATTGCAAGTAAACCCTTTTATGACCCCATTGCCCAATGGACTTGTGTTCTCTTTGAATTATCTCTCCATTGCCCAAAAATCCTTCTCTCCTCATTCCTTTATCTTATTCTGAACCCTTCTTTCATGTTTTCCCAACCAAACAAACAAACAAAACAAAATCCTTGTGCCCCATAACTAGCCTAATATCTTAAATTGAACTTCAAAGATATATTATTGTTTGCTTTTATAGAGAGATCCCTCTCTGGATCTAGGAGGGCTAGATCCTGAGATCCCAAAGTGGTTTGATGTTGTCTTGTCATTTGGTATTGGAAAATCTGCCAAATCACAGGAACCACAACACCTGGTACAGTGGCTCGATTGGAGTTAAGTTTGGTGCAAAATTACAGTCTTAAAACTCGGTATAACAGTCTCGGTGATGCTTTTGATCTGTGGAGTGTTTACAACTTTAGGACACTACCTGTTGCAGCCTCAGACCTGTGTGATGTATAAGAAGATTTGGATGTTGGGAAAGTGATGAAATCGATATCGTAACTCTGAACAGTGAAGTAACAATCAATGAGGCATTAAGTGTTATGAAGCTATAGGACATGTGAAGCGTTGAACAATGCAGAATCTTGTGAAGATATTCAAGTAACCAAGTAAGTGCATTACCCATTTTATCAAGACTAAAGGATTGGTGTCCTAGAGGTTGGAGCCTCTAAAAGTCAAGGTTGGTGCCTTGAGAAGATAGGGTCAGATCCCTAGAGGTCGGAGCCTCATCGAAGTCCAAGTTGGTGCTTGGCAATAGGTCAGTGCCTGATTCATTGAAGGGTTAATGCCCTCACACATCTATTGTACTCAATTATTTGACAAAGGATTGAAGTTCTTATTAATCCTAATAATATTATTACTATACACCTCTATGTCTTTAATTGTGCAAAATCTAACTAGCAAAAATTAACAATTGAAAATAAATACTGATTCACCCCCCTCTCAGTATTTCCAACAGTACAAAGCAAGATCAGTTAATAATCGCCATGATGATAGTGTGCAAGGTGAGACAGTTTTTAAGTTTCCTTTGATTTATGACCGAAGTAGGAACAAGTGTGTTTATGCAATAATAGTTTGCTGCTCTGAAAATTCAGGGAAATTTCAGCATGATGGTGTTAACAACAACAAGAGAGGGTTGTAAGAGTGAAGGAAAAAGTTAAGTTTTTATGAAAAGCTCAATTTGATGAAAATGGGAAAATTTTAGTGGATGGAGACTAGAAGGGTGAGGGAACAATACCCTCATCCACATGATCATTAATCAAAGTGATTTTGGGGTCCAAATGGCTTCTAGTGGGGAGGAATGATCAGGTGTTCAATGTAAAAGCTAAAAAATGAAAGTTCTCAAAATTGAATGGAAACTGAACGAAAGCGAAACAATCAGATTCTTAGTTTGGTTTGAAGGTGAAATTTGTTTATGTGTTTCTCCTAAGGTTGAATTTGATTTTTTTTTATATGGGGACAACCCAACCAGAGGCTGACACGTGGTGCAGCCAAGGGCCGCCACGTTCCCCCTCTAGTGGACCAAGGCTGGATGAATTTCAATGTCAAAGGTCAGAATTAACTATTTGCAAGGGTCGAATTTCATTACATTATCAAAGTCCGCATTTGAACTATATTAAAGGTAGGAATTATTTACATATTCCAAAGTCGAATTTATATATATATATATATATATATATATATATATATATATATATATATATATATATTGGCACATTAAATCATATCCAAAGGTCATAACCTTAGGTTATACAACATATCTAGTGGAAATTTTTTTATGTACAAGGCTGGGCGGAGGTCGAGGTCGACCCGACAACCTCCCCCGCACCAACCAACATTCATACCTCCATACCAAAGCTTTAGACCTTGTTATGTATAAGCACTGACTTCTATTTGTTATCAAGTGGTTCGAGCGGCAAGGGTTTGGAGGGGGCCAACACCCTCCCCATACGACCAATCCACAAGACCAAGGACATAGAGCAGAGTTTATAAGTGCATAATTAAGGTTGGTAATGCGGGTTTAAGCACTCTAACCCACGATTATTACATTAATCCTCGTTTAATACAAGATTAAAATAAAACATGCTTATGGCACTAATATCACCCTTATCCATAGTTAATTTAGTTTAAGCATTAATTAACTACAATTTAAACTAGCGGAATTTTTGGCGGAACCACCATTTTAGGAGCTGCCCCCAAATTTGGCGGCCCTAACTAGAGTCTTCTCCAGTTTTGGAGGCAGTTTACTAGGAAAATTTGTTTTGGCCATATCTTTGGAAAAATTTGACCAAATTGAGTGCAAGAAGAGCCATTTATAAATTATTTGGACATTCTTGACACATTGAAGCAGGTTTCAGGAGCTGTAGGTGAATGTAAACATTTTTTTTTCTAGATTTGAGCTAATAAAGATTCCCAAGCCATGAAAGCTGGACCAATGAGATATAGCCCAAGAGGGGTGAACTCCTTCATTAAAACACTGTGTTAATGGATAAATTGTGATGGTTTGCTGTACTTGTTATTGTTGTTGTTCAACATTTGTTTTTGATGCTTTATGCTCTTGAATTTAACTTAAAACTTAGCTCATTTACGTGTTTGTCACTCATAAAAGCCAAGGAAACCTATGCACATAAAGCATAAGATCAACAAAATATTTATAAATCTGAAGATGAAATTAGCACATCAAAAATAACATTCAAATTCAGATCATCCATGGCTCTGTAATATCTAATTTTCTAACAGAAGATAAGCTGATTAGATCAAAACATTATCAGGAGAAACTATTTACCATTGCACGAGACAAATCAAAATTTACAGGCATAAAAGGAAGCATCATAGGGAAAGATTTTATGGAGGCTATCGATTTTGATTTATTCATCACACATGAGATCAAACACCTATTTTTCATCAAGCCTAATTTCCAGAAGTATACTGATGTAGATGAAACATATAGAAAATTGATAAAACTTTCTATCCCAAGTGAAGTCCGATGGGATAAGCTATGTGAATTGATTGGGTAAAATAGTTTCAACTCCAACAACGATACAACATGGCAACACTTTTTGAGGTCTAGTCATTAACAACCATCCTCAAGAATAGAGCCAATAGCCACAACAATTTATTATCTCCTATATTCTCGTTCTATCTTTGTAAATTGTTTTTGGATATTTTGTAAAAAATCTTGAGACTTTTGCTCAAAATATTTATTTTGATAATTTTGTATAAATACTTAAAAATACGAAGTATTATTGTTGGGAATTTTATGAAGAAGTATACTTCTAATGTAAAGTTGTTCCTTAATCTCAAGTGGAAAAATTTTCAGTAATACAGAAAGCTTTTTCAAGATTCCCGTGTCAGAGTTAGTGGTGAAGTTATTTTCTCTTGTTAATGTGTTCTTCTCTGTCAATTCATATGTTTCTCTTATCTATTTTGTTAAAAGAAAAATAATAATCTGAATTTGTTTAAGTACACTCAATTTTGGCTTTTGAACAAATTAAATGTTTTCAACTGAAGTTAAATAATAGAATTCTTAATTGCTCTATGTTTAATGGATCATTAGTATTTTCTTCTTTACCATATCACAAATATCTTTAGATCTAATAACTCCTCCTTCCTTTCCTTGTTAAACTTATCCATCACTGTTGTAATTAATCAACTAAAATATTAATTGAATCCATTTCCCAATGGCTCTCCCTTGCTGTTCCAATCAAACCATTTCAAAAATCAAATTCTAAACTTTTACATCTAGCCTAAAATCATACAAAATAAACAAAGTTAAATCTGATAGAGAGATTCCTCTCTGAGTTTAGAAGGGATAGATTCTAAATTCAAAAGTGGTTCCATGGTTGCATTTGGATTTATTTCACAACCTTAGGAAAGTATGGAGTGATAACAAGGTCTCACCTGAAATCCCTCAATCCTTGAAAACTCGCCTGAGCTCTCAAATAAAATCAGTGAAGAGAAGATTAAATTCCATGAGTTTCTCTTGATCCTCCCCCTCCTTTTATAGCTAGGTTGCTTGGAAGAAACTGTGGGTGTTATAGCATCATTTTTCACCTTCATATGATTCATGATTGCTTTTATGGCTTTGGGCACCCATTCCCACAGACTTGGACAAAATTCACTAAAAAACAGTGTTAAAAATCCCATACGCGGTTATGCCCATACTTTTCCGCGTGTATACGCGAGTCCAGTCAGACTTTTCCGCGTATGCCATTAAAATGATTAAAAAATATATAAAAAATCCCTATTTTCGGGCTGGGTTGATGGTTACTCTAGTAGTTAAACCACCCTAGCACGTGGCCAACTGTTTCCAACTGACTGAAACCACTTTGAGGATGTATAAAAAGCCCTCATGTGTATGGCCTAAGAGAGAGAGAAATGATTGATATTATACTCTGTTGGAATCCCTAATCCAAGTCTGATTTCCCGTGCCTCCTGCACTTTCCTTGTTCAATATTGGAAACCTTTGTTTCCAGGAGATGTTCATCCATCTATATCTCATCTCGTGTGCACAAATTCTGAAGGAGTCTTAGCGAGGCAAGGGCGGGACGAATCCGGACGACGGTCTCGTCAAAGATCGTGGGAGGATTCAGGTGATCTCTCCACTTTTACTACTGTACATGCTATTCATAATACAGAAGAACCATCTTGTTCCTGAGATATACGTATTGAAATTTGCTTGCATATGTGAAAACATTGATTATTTAAGCATTTATTATGGTTTATTTAATGTTTCACGTGGATTTCACTAACGTTTAGGGTAGATATATATTGTACAACCAGTTCTTGGTGTTTGTGTCTTTCTGGTTTTCAGGTCAAGAAGGAAGAAAAGTTGCTGGGGGTTTGGACCCCGCGGGATCTACTACAAACGTAGGACCTAAGGTGCGTTCCTCGATCTACTCTATCTAGTCTTTCATGAATGAATATGGTTGTGTGTGAGTCCTTCTGAATGGCATGCCCTGCTCTGTGGAGGTTTTGACCCAACAAACCTCTAGGGTGATTTTCCCCGAAACAGTGGGAAAATACCTGGGGTCAAAAACCAAAAACCATGGGATAATGCCGCTTATTTATTTATTTATTTATCTATTTATTACTATTATAATGTTATTATTATTTGGTCCAACTAGGTCAATCGATTGGGGATATTACATGGTTGCAGACAAGAATGGTTTTGGAACACCATCATTACAGCTGGGTGCAACTCCTATCGTAGAACATTATTTATTGCATTTTGAATACAACAAAGGAGAAGCAAGCAAATCTTGGTAAAATGGATTAGGAGAGTCACTTGTTTTCTTCACACAGGTTATGCTTCGAGGAAAAAAGGACACATCATGCTGAGAATTAATCTTGTTAGTGTCAGTATATATAGCCTGTCACCAGTGATCAAATGGGCTCTTATCATATCTTGTTAGGGTCTCATAGTCAAGTTTTTGTCATTTCATTATGTTTTCAAGTAAAAATTTGGTCACTGGGTATTAGGTCTAGGGTTATTTCCACTCCTTCCAAGATTTTCACATGCTGGTCCTTGTCATCACTCAACTGAGTGTATCATCCTTCAAATATCATCATCATCATTCCAGTCATCACCATGATGATTTCATTCAGTTCAGTGACTCCATTAAGTCATTAGGGTTTCAAGGTCACCAAAACTGTCATTTCATGCATAAAATATGGGATTGGAGGAGTGGTAATAGGAAAGTTTCGTCAATAAAGTTTAATTTCAAATGTACTTTATTATTTCTATTATGTAATA
Organism: Pinus albicaulis; assembly: GCA_034641835.2. Taxonomy (NCBI): domain Eukaryota; kingdom Viridiplantae; phylum Streptophyta; class Pinopsida; order Pinales; family Pinaceae; genus Pinus; species Pinus albicaulis. Next base: position 27,542 of record JAXQQM020072310.1, on the reverse strand, counting down.
ATTACTATGTTCCTAAAGTTGAAATTCAAGGTTTCAAAAAAGTTACAAATTTCTAAAGGTCACAAAGTTCTAAATATGCAAGTTGTGCTTGGAAATGACATGTGGGGCCCATCCTCACTCAAAAGAAGGCACTTTAGTTTATAAAAAGGCCAAAAAGACAAAAGGGAAACTCATTTGCACCCTTTTATTCTCCTATCATCGAGCTCTTCTCTCACATTGGAACAAAAAAACTGTTTTTTACCTCTCACTGGTAAAAACTTGAGCTCGCTGCTCATACAGACACTACGCTGCACATCTGAGGAGGGCGCTACACATAGAAACACTGCGCCGAAACACTATGCCGCGCATAGGAAGCCTACGCTGCGCACATGGTAGCATTTTTCTGAAGTGGATTTTAACAGTCAAATTGGTTTTTAAAGGCTTCATTTTAGCCATTACACCCTCCATATCCTTGCAAAGGTAAGTCAAAGTCTTTCATCTCTCCCCTAGCACTATTCACCAAGGTAATTTTATGAAAAACCTTTTCTCCTAGGGTTTGCTTAGAATTCATGGTTTTACTTTCAAAATGCTAAATTGCTACACTAAACCCTACTTTTCTTGCCCCTACACCTCTATTTGTAGTCAATAGACCACTTCCATACATTACATAGCTTCATCACTTCATTTCTATTATATTCCCTATAAACCATAGTCTACCCTATATCCTTCTAAGGTAGGACTATGTTTTTCTCTTTACCACCCCCTCCCCTCACTCATTTACCAAATTTACATTCCCCCCTACTCATTAACATCACTCCTTACCCTCCTAATTTTTCTAAAAAATTTAGGAAACTCCCAAACCCGTCTTATCCCCTCATTCACTCATAGCTGCAAATTTCACTGTTTTGCTTGCTTTCCACCTAGGGTTTGAAATTATGGAAGCTGAATCATCACCATCAAAGAAAAGGAAGTATAAAAAAGGGGAAAAAATACTGAGGTTTGAGCCCTCCAATTGCAATGAAATCACTTCCTCTCCATTTATCAAGAAATGCTTTGAAGATGTCAATTGTTTAGGGTTTTCTCAAAGGGTGTAGGAAGTAGGTTATCATGAGAAACTCACATATATTTTTTCCACCACTTTGAAAGGAGAAAAGGCTATTATTATAGGGATTGATTTCATATTTTCAGTAGATTCCATATCTCATGCTACAGGAATACCAAATCATGGTGAGAATTGGTTCAAAGGCATGAACCTAGATCTTGAAGAATACAAGCCCTACTTGAAATCATAGTATAAAGGAGCTCATTCACATGTTTTCCCATTTAGATATTTTCTGGAGAGATATGCACCATTAATGAAGGTTGTCGTTAATTTCTTTACATGTGGGGCATATTTTCAAGGATGTATCAATACCACATTATACTGCTCATGCACTTCACAACTGTTAAATCTCTCAATTTGTGCAATTTCTTGTATAGGAGTGTGATTAAAATGTCTGAAAAGGTGCAAGTGAAAGGAATAGAGCATTATCCTAGCATCTTTCATCATTTTTTGGTAAAGGTTATAATTATCCATTAGTTACCAGAAAAGAATATGAAATGGGATTCCTTCATTGACGCAGCTTTGCAAATGCCCATCATTATTACACTAAGCCAACAACAAACCATGTCACCTACCATGTAGGAGGTGGGTTCATCAGACAAGGTGGAAGCTCAATCACCCAAAGAATCGGTGACAAATAAAACTAGGCCTGAGATCACTCATACATATCAGAAAGGCAGAAGGTTTGTGTTTTCTCCTCAAATTGAGGAAGGGGCCAAGCCCACATCAATAGAGCATTAGACATCCAAGCACGAGGAAGAGCATGATTTTGATCTAGTAGCCTTGGAGGCTAGTGATGAGCCTCAAAACCTAGAGAGAATTATCAAAGAAAAATATGCTCATATTAAATAGCTCCAAGACAACTTGGCAAGGAAAAATTTCTTCATTTCATTCCTAGAGCAAGAAAACCACCAGCTAAAGGACAAACAGTTGTCTTTGAAGAAACATTAGTTTGAGGAAAGCATGCATGATGTGAAAGGAAAAGCAGTGGTTGACATAGAAGATTCCGATGAGAATAAACAACAGGTAAGAAGAAGAGGCCAAGGACCATGGGTCTCAAAAGATGATTGCAGAAGGAAAGAGAGCAAAACCTACAGATGAAGAGCTGAGTTTTGAAGACATGATAGGCAATGAAATCATTGAGAACATGGAGTTTTGGGTTGAGAAAGTCAATATCCACTTGGATAATCTCCTTGAAAAGGCCAATAGGGATAATAAGATACATAAGCACACGACTGACCATTACTATGCAAGAAATAAAATTTGTAATGTCAAAGTCAAATAGTTACAAGCCAAACTAAAGGAAACCCTAATCAATTAAGAGAAGGGTAAGTTGGAATTACTCGTTGATGCATCCATGATAGCATAACACACCTTATTTTTCACTTCTGGATGCATTTTTAGAATATTTAGAGCAATTTTTTCATTTTGGTGAAATTTGGTGCATTTTTGGAAATTTCAGCAATTTTGAGTAGGTCCAGAAGTGCAGCAAGCTCATGCTACGCTTCTTCCCTAGGCCTCCAAATATAAAAAGTTTGAAATTTTTAGAAATCTAGTGGCCTCCTCTCAAAACCCATTTCCTCAGTTTTCTGGTTCAGGGCTCAAATTTTGAGAAAAATGAAAAAAAGGGGGGTCAAAAATCAACATTCTGCCTCTCTTTTTCACTTTCGCTACACACCTGGAGACACCTTGGGAAAATGGCCATATATCAGCCTGAGTGAATTAGTTGCCCAAGAACCCAAGATTGAAGACCAACTTCACCTTAAGTTGATACCCCCTTCTGTGGTTCCTTACCATATATCATTTTTTTTGTTTATAAATATCATGACCAAACTCTTTCTCCTATGTGGGAAAGGGGAGAGCATTAACAAATAACCTTTGATTGAGAAGAATCCAAGCCCAGTTAATGGAGAAAATTTTTGAGGAGTTTAGCCAATAAAAAATGGGTCATTATGCATGCCTAAATACTCTAAATACATCTACACTCTCCCAAATTTCCATAATAGGTCTCATATTTGGATTTGGACTTCAACAAGACACCTGAATATGGCCTCCAAGAGCTCGCTGCGCATCTGCAAATGACTGATAAATTTCCATGAAATTTCATTGTGTAAATTTTGACAATTTTCAGTTTGACTTTTCTAAAATTCAGAGGGTAAAGGTAAATGAATGTAAAGGGTGAAAGTAAATGTAAATGGGTAAAATAGGGTTACTTATGTATCTTATCCTCCATTTAATTCTTTGAAGAAATGTCTCATGATGGTTAGGAAAAGGAAGAATTGGTTGAGTAACCTCCCTTGTATGTAGTAGACAATGTATATATGCATGTACTTGGCTTTTCTTGCTCGAAATTCGACCTCCAAGGGAGGATTTCAACCTTAGTGACTAAATGAGGAACTTTTTAATCATTTTCAAAGGCTGGATGCTGTGGAATTTAGCTTTTGGATACTAGTGTAATTGTGAATTTGGCAGGAAGTAATAGACAAAATTTGCAGCTATTGGGTAAAAATGCGAAGGTGGGTTACACTTTTGTGAGAAACGCGTTTAGAAATTTCATTTTCCCAACAGTTCGGTCAAAGTTTTGAAATTAATTTGGTTGAACTGTTTCTGCCGTTAACATTGACGACGTATTGACGACGTGGGTAAACAGATTTTTGGCCTGTCATCCTTATTGGTGTTCTGGCCATGTTATTTGAATCTATGTCAGATTCAACAAGGTTCCTCTTTATGTTGTGTGTAATATTTTGAGGGTTTTCCTAATGTTCTCTTATGTCGGAAACCCTCTCATCATTTTTAAAGTTATTTCGTGATGTTTTCATCCTTATTGAAGTCCTTGGCATATGGATCTATGTATGAAGTTATCTTATAATTTAAATTATTCATTTGATGCAATGATATTAATTCTCTCCCTTGGAAGTTGTCCACAGTTTGTGTTTTCTTGTCTCTATACATTTTACTACAATCGTTTCTATACATGTTACTACTATTGTTTCCTTTTAGTCCAAGTTTTATATTTATATGGATGGGTTTGGAAAATTATCAATATCAACACAAAACATGTGGCAGAAAACCATTTTTCAAATGCCATTGACACCAAAAACACGAGGTAATGTGCCAATATAGACAGTGATAGTTAGCAAGATCAAAATCTTAGAAATGGCAATTATATGTTCAGATCTGTGTGTTAACAGTGAGTTATTACTAGCAAGATATATAGTGTGAAAACCATAAATTTACCAAGTTTGAACTTACACAAATTTTGAGCATATATGACAGGTCGTGAGCCTCTTATATTCACTAGCAAGATCAAAATTCTTAGAAATGGAAATTATATGTTCAGATCTGTGTGTTAACAGTGAGTTATTACCAACAAGATATATAGTGTGACAACCATAGATTTACCAAGTTGGAACTTAAGCAAATTTTGAGCGTGTGACAACCATATATTTACCAAGTTTGAACTTAAGCAAATTTTGAGCATATATGACAAGCCGTGAGCCTCTTATATTATGTCATCCTTATTGGTGTTGTGGCCATGTTATTTGAATCTATGTTAGCTTTAACAATGTTCCTCTTTATGTTGTGTGTACTCTTTTGAGGGTTGTCCTAATGGTCTCTTATGTCGGAAGCCCTATCATCATTTTTGAAGTTATTTCGTGATTCTGTCATCCTTTTTGAAGTCCTTGACATATGGATCTATGTATGAAGTTCTCTTATAATTTAACTTATTCATTTGATGCAATGCTATTATTTCTCTCCCATGGAAGTTGTCCATAGTTTGTGTTTGCTTGTCTCTATAAATTTTACTACAATCGTTTCCTTTTAGTCCAAGTTTTATGATTTATATGGATGGGTTTGGAAAATTATCAATACCAACACAAAACGTGTGGCAGAAAACCATTTTTCAAATACCATTGACACAAAAAACATGAGGTAATGTGCCAATATAGACAGTGACAGTTAGAAAGATCAAAATTCTTAGAAATGGCAATTATATGTTCAGATTTGTGTGTTAACAGTGGGTTATTAGCAGCAATATATATAGTGTGACAACCATAGATTTACCAAGTTTGAACTTAAGCAAATTTTGAGCATATATGACAGGCTGTGATCCTCTTATATTCACTAGCAAGATCAAAATGCTTAGAAATGGAAATTGTATGTTCAGATCTGTGTGTTAACAGTGAGTTATTACTAGCAAGATATATAGTGTGACAACCATAGATTTACTAAGATTGAACTTAAGAAAATTTTGAGCATATATGACAGGCCGTGAGCCTCTTATATTCAGTACCAAAAAGATATATAGTGTGACGACCATAGATTTACCAAGTTTGAACTTAAGCAAAGTTTGAGCATATATGACAGGCCGTGAGCGTCGTATCTTCACTTTTGAACTTTAGATCAGATCAAATTATGTTGTTACCATAACTTAACATAAAATGACAATGAAAATTCCAAACAAATGCAAATGTCAACATGCAAGAGAGATGGCACTGTTAGTATGTTAGTTTTTTTATTAACGATGTTAGTAGGGTTAGTTGGGTTACAATGAAGTATAGACGAGGCCTGAAAACCAGATACTCTCCAGCCCTGTAGGTGGAACATTGACCCTGGCTGTTAGGGGAACCATGTACATGTCATTTCTATGTCATTTCTCCCATAAAATTTAAGCCCTGTAGGTGGAACATTAGCCCTAGCTATTGGGGGAACCATGTACATGTCATTTCTATGTCATTTATCTCATAAACTTTAAGCCTTGTAGGTGGAACATTGGCCCTGGCTATTAGGGGAACCATGTACATGTCATTTCTCCCATAAACTTTAAGGCAAACTTTAAGGCAAATAGTGTACATGTCATTTCTCCCATAAACTTAAGGAAAACATTAAAGCAAACCATGTACATGTCATTTCTCTCATAAAATTTAAGGCAAACCATGTACATGTCATTTATCCCATCAAATTTAATCTAATATATTTTTAAGGAAAATGCTAGTGTTTTTGGAAGCCATGTACATATCATTTCTCCCATAAAATTTAAGGAAAACCATGTACATGTCATTTCTCCCATAAGCTTAAAGCAAACTTTAAGGCAAACCATGTACATGTCATTCTCCCATTAAATTTAAGGCAAACCATGTACATGCCATTTCTCCCACAAAATTTAATTTAATATGTTTTTAAGGAAAATGTTAGTGTTTTTGGAAACCATGTACATGTCATTTCTCCCATTAAATTTAAGGCAAACCATGTACATGCCATTTCTCCCACAAAATTTAATTTAATATGTTTTTAAGGAAAATGTTAGTGTTTTTGGAAACCATGTACATGTCATTTCTCCCATAAACTTTAAGGCATTTGATAGTGTTTTGGGAACCATGTACATGTCATTTCTATTACATTTCTCCCATAAACTTTAAGGCAAACTTTAAGGAAAACCATGTACATGTCATTTCTCCCATAAAATTAAGGCAAACTTTAAGGCTAACCATGTACATGTCATTTCTCCCATAAACTTTAATGTAAACCATGTACATGTCATTTCTCCCATAAAATTTAATTTAATATATTTTTAAGGAGAATTATAGTGTTTTTGAAAACCATGTACATGTCATTTCTCCCATAAAATTTAATTTAATATATTTTTAATTCTTAAACCATGTACATGCGTTTCTCCCATAAACTTTAAGGCAAACCATGTACATGTCATTTCTCCCATAAACTTTAATTTAATATATTTTTAATGAAAATATTAGTGTTTTTGGAAAGCATGTACATGTAATTTCTCCCATAAAATTTAAGGCATTTTCTAGTGTTTTGGGAACCATGTACATTTCATTTCTATGGTGTTTCTCCCATAAAATTGAAGGCAAACTTTAAGGAAAACCATGTACATGTCATTTCTCCCATAAACTCAAGGCAAACTTTAAGGCATGCCATTTCTATATTTCATTTCTCCCATAAACTCTAAGGAAAACTTTAAGGCAAACCATGTACATGTCATTTCTCCCATATACTTTAATGCAAACCAAGTACATGTAATTTATATCATAAACTTTATTTTAATATATTTTAAAGGAAAATGATGGTGTTTTTGGAAACCATGTACATGTCATTTCTCCCATAAACTTTAAGGCATTTGCTAGTGTTTTGGGAACCATGTACATGTCATTTATGTGTAATTTCTCCCATAAAATTTAAGGCAAACCATGTACATGTCATTTCTCCCATAAACTCAAGGAAAAATTGAAGGCAAACCATGTACATGTCATTTCTCCCATAAACTCACGGAAAACTTTAAGGCAAACCATGTACATGTCATTTCTCCCATAAGCTTTAATGAAAACCATGTACATGTAATTTCTCCCATAAAATTTAATTTAATATATTTTTAAGGAAAATGGTAGTGTTTTTGGAAACCATGTACATGTCATTTATCCCATAAACTTTAAGGCATTTGCTAGTGTTTTGGGAACCATGTACATGTCATTTCTATGTAATTTCTCCCATAAACTTTAAGGAAAACCATGTACATGTCATTTCTCCCATAAACTTTAAGGAAAACCATGTACATGCCATTTCTCCCATAAAATTTAATTTAATATATGTTTAATGAAAATACTAGTGTTTTTGGAAAGCATGTACATATCATTTCTCCCATAAAATTTAATGCATTTTCTAGTGTTTTGGAAACCATGTACATTTCATTTCTATGCCATTTCTCCCATAAAATTTAAGGCAAACCATGTACATGTCATTTCTCCCATAAACTCAAGGCAAAATTTAAGGCATGTCATTTTCGTTATCACTCCGCCACATCTCTAAGGCTGAAGAAGAAATCCCAACATAGGTGACCATAGACCAATCTCTTGGCTTGGTATCTAGCCCTACCAAGTCGGAGAGGGCTCTCTCCAGAAAAATCATAGCTAAGAGGGCTAGATGAATTAGGTTTTTGAGGCTAGGTATGAAATGCAGAAGGGTTTTTTTTATTTGATTTGATTGGGTTGTTGGATGAGGATATTACGTCAAGGGGACTAGGTTAGGGCAAAAGAGATGGAATTGCAGTCCATTTGATGGGACAAGGTAGGTAGAAGTATTAACACTTAAATATGATTTGGTGAGATGGTTTAAGACTGATGAGGAGTTAAGAAGAGCATAGGAGATGTATTCTTCCTAAACTGAACAAAATTGAAAATTATGACAACTTTCCCAAAACAGAGCATGAAAGAACATGTATTCTGCCTATCAACTTGAAAATTATCATATAATAGACATGAAATGGTTTATGATCTTACAAAACATTCATACAAATGATAACAGAGAAAAAAAAATGCTAAACATTCATACCACATGAATCCCAAGGAAATAGCTGCAATTCTTCAATAATTTATGGCCAAAATGGTTACACTTAGAGTCCTTGACTAATTACACAACATCCAACTGATTCCAACCCTTGCTAAGATTGAAGAAAGGGAAGATATAGACATAAAAACAACATTCTCTCGTCCTCAGGGGTCGAATCCTTCAGTTGAGGAAGAGATCCACAAAAATCTAAACTGATAGCTGGAGTATAGGGAGCTCTAAGTGACTCCTCCCTAATTACATTGAAACTAATTCATTTGACTTGATGATAACTTTTACATCATGAATCTACCCCTAGGTAGCTTATCCACGTAATAATTACATTTAAAATCCTCAATTACATAGGTGAAATCATCATTTTCAAAAATAAAGTCAAATTTGCAGTGAAAATTCAAAAATATCAGCAAACTGTCAAATGTGCCATCTTTGTGCCAGGTGCGCCCTCTCTTTGCCAGGTGTGCCCTCCATGTTGCAGGCTGCTTTTGACTAGGTTGTAGGTGTCCAAATTTGCCTCAAGATGGCTTGTTGGAAATCCCTTCAAGTCGAATTTATAGATATGCCTTCAATTTGCAAAATGGATCTCATTTTCCCTATCAAAAGTTAATCCTCCCAAGACTTCTCGGCGCGCAGTGCCAGGGAAAAAAATGAGGCAGAACCATGATTTTTTGCTTGTTTTTTGACATTTTGACTTGCTAGTTTTGCAAACCAAGTCTGGAAAAGTGGCATTCTTAGATGTATGTACCATTTTTCATCCAATTATGGTGGAATTTTGGTCAAAAATTGGCTCAAAAAAGAGTGCAACGCCAAGGGCGCTGCGCTTTTGACACTTTCTCTATCACATGACTGTCCAAAAACACAATAAAGAAATATAAATTGCAAAAATGACCCAAAACCTTTCAAATTTGGTAAAATTATTGCTGATGATGTGTCTAGGCTTGGAGTGAAGACTCTACAAATATATCCAACTTCCTTTTCTCTTGTTGCATGGTCAAAGCCTCAATTTTTGCATTGGCTATTTTGAGCTTGGCCTTTGCAATTTTATCTCTTTGGGCATAGTGTTTGAAATTCCTCCTCAGTATGTCATTATCTATGTTTTCCTTATTCAAAAGCTTATATAGGTGCTGGTTAGATCTATCAATCCATGGCTCCTGGTTCTCATTTACTACCATTGCAAATTGTTCATTCAAGGTTAGCTAATCAACAAGTTCAGCCTCCTTTTTCCTTTGAAGTGCTAGAGCTCATTTTAGCCCTCTAGTTCTAGGTCCGCCTCTAGGTGCTTGTTCTTCTTGTTCTTCAAGCAAGACATGATTTTCAAGTGTATCTTCTAACGAAACCTTGATTTTTTTTGCCTCCCTTTGAGCTTTGATGAATTTGACCTCATCAATGACATGTTTTGTTTTCAGCCACTGGTTTTCCTGCTCAAGGAAGTTTATGAAAAATTTGGACCTGTCAAGATTAGTTTGGAGCTCTCTAATATTAGCATCCTTTCCTTTCATAACTATACTATTGATCTCATCAACATCATGCTCATCTAGGTCAACAAGGTCAAAATATTGTTCTGTCTCATGGAGGTCATCCTCATCATGAATGACTACCTCATGTACATCCTCCTCTACCATCTTTTCTTTCCCCTTTTGTACCTAGTTTGTTGGTGAAGAAGGTAAGGCCCCTTCCACAATATGTGGAGCAAACACCTTCCGATGACCCCTCTGGTATGTTTTTTCCAATGACTATATCTTAGCCACATTAGCCTACTTAGGCTCATTGATCTCAACTCTGCTAGATGACCTAGTCTCAATGTGGGATGGAGATGATGGTGGTGAAATAGACGAAGGAGGCTGATCTGATGATGATGCATGAACTGTGGGCTGAGATGGAGGAATGGATGTGGAAGGATGAGATGATGAAGACACATCTTGGGCATGCTGAATAGGTGGAGTAGTGAATATGTCATTAGCTATGAATTAACTCCATGGAATGTTCAATTGTTTGAGGTGATGGAGGACTATGATTTTTATGAGGGAATGATGGAAAAGACTATTCATTTGGTGGTTATACTCTCTATTCTAGACAATAAATTCCATCTTATCAATGCTCCAAAAGAGGTAGTAGGGTATGTTGAACATTTTGACCCTTGTGAAGTGCATAAGTATTCAGATGTGATAGGCATACAGTCTAGAGAACCTACCTTCACAAGAAAAGTATTTCATGATGATTTTCATCATGGGAGCATATCTCCCCAGTAGGTAAGAGAAAGGAAAAATCCTCTTTCTCTACTTCTTGTACCTAGGTTTGATGAAAGGCTCATAGTAATGATCTTCCAAGTCTTTCTGTTTGAACCATTTCTCCCCAACATTTGGGATCCTGGTGGCAGCTGAGATGATTGCAGTTGACATAGTGAAAGTGACACTAGCTAGAGTAACTTGGTTTTCATGGAGATTAGAAATGAAATTCTGGTCAACATAGCATGGCGTTAGACCTTCTGAATTTGCTCATAGAACTCAAAACATCCAACATGTTTGAAACATGTCACAGCCATAGGAGATTCCAAGAGTTCCATGGTATTTTTTGGCTATAATATGAGTATTCTCCCCCCTTTGTGTGGCCTCTTCTCCTCTATTTCTTCTCCCTCACTGTATGGTCTGTTTTATTCTTCTATCATGATGCATTAGTTTCAAAACCTTAGGGAGGTGTGATGATGGTGGAATGTGGTTTTTAGGAATAGGGAATGGGACAGGGTAATTGAGGGAGATGGGGGTAGGAATTTATGAGTTAAGGTATGTGACAAGGAGTAGGGATGTAGAGGGGTTTGAAATAGGAAATTAATTACAGGTGTAGGGAATTGGGAGCCTAGGCAAACAATGTACCTAGGGCTTATGTTTTTAAGGAAATGAAAGCTTAGGGAAAAGGGATGTTAATGTAGGGATTTGGGAAAGGGCATATTGCAATGTGGGAAGGGTATGAATGTGATAGGCAGTGAAATTGAACTGTAATTGGGTATTTGAGGAATACTAGGGTTTTAAATTTGAAGAAAGACACCAAATTTCTTTAACTAACTTCACACAACGCAAAATTACTTAATGGAGAAGAGGAATGAAGCAATCATAGCTTACTTTCTTTGCTGGAGGCCATGGACACTACTACTAAAATATTGAGGGCGATTTTGTGAAGTTTGGAGGCTTTTCTGGAAATTGCTGGGAAAAACGAAAAAGCACGTAGTGCCACAAGTAAGCACACCCTCTCTTTGGCAGGCATGTAACGCAACAAGAAGGAGTGCATCTCATAAAGTAGGCACGCAACACCACACACAGGTGCACCCTCCCTTTGACAGGAACACAACGCCTCCCCTGGTTTGATAATTTTGCCTAGAAAACTTGAAAACTCTGCTTTGATTGAGGGTACTCGATGGTAGAGGAGACAAATGAAGTCTCTTTTGATGTCATGATGGCTCTAATACTTGAGTGAAATTGATATTTTGATTTAAAACCCACTTTCTCATGTTTCACTTTCACCTTTGAAAAATTTAGAAAATACCCTTTACACTTTGACTTGTTTCTTTGCAAGTTGATGATGCTGGAGTTTGGCACTCTTTACATTGCTTTGTTTGGTGTTCATTTTGGCATATGGAGTTGAATTAGAAGCTTGGGAATATTACTTATTACATATAATGAACATAAAATTACATTAAAATAAAAATAAATTACATCTCCATTTTTGAATAAAATTACATTGCCGAATAAAAATCATAACTTGAAAGCAGAATTAGAACTTTGGAAATCTTCTTTGGAGATCATCTTTCATATTGGAAAATCCTCTTAGGCCTAATGGGACCTTGAATGACCAGACTCCATGGGGCCAGAAAGTATAAATTTTCAGGAGTGATATTTTATGACTAGGGCTACCATTAGTGAGTAAAATTTTTGAATGAAGACTTAGGTGGAATGACAATAATTTCTAAGTGAGACTCCTAAAATGATATGAAAAGAGTATTTTTGATATGTCATTTCTCCCATAAACTTAAGACAAACCATGTACATGTCATTTCTCTCATAAACTCAAGGAAAACTTTAAGGCAAACCATGTACATGTCATTTCTCCCATAAACTCAAGGAAAACTTTAAGGAAAACCATGTACATGTCATTTCTCCCATAAACTCAAGGAAAACTTTAAGGCAAATCATATATATGTCATTTCTCCCATAAACTTAACCATGTACACGTCATTTATCCCATAAACTTTAAGACATTTGCTAGTTTCTTGGGAACCATGTAGATATAATTTATATGTAATTTCTTCCATAAACTTTAAGGAAAACTTTAAGGCAAACCATGTACATGTTATTTCTCCCATAAACTTAAGACAAACTTAAAGGAAAACCATGCACATGTCATTTCTCCCATAAACTCAAGGCAAACTTTAAGGAAAACAATGTACATGTCATTTATCCCATAAACTTTAATGCAAACCATGTACATGTCATTTCTCCCATAAACTTTAATTTAATATATTTTTAAGGAAAATGCTAGTGTTTTTGGAAACCATGTACATGTCATTTCTCCCATAAACTTTAAGGCATTTGCTAGTGTTTTGGGAACCATGTACATGCCATTTCTATGTAATTTCTCCCATAAACTTTAAGGCAAACCATGTACATGTCATTTCTCCCATAAACTTAAGGCAAACTTTAAGGCAAACCATGTACATGTCATTTCTCCCATAAACTTTAATTTAATATATTTTTAATGAAAATGCTAGTGTTTTTGGAAAGTATGTACATGTCATTTCTCCCATAACCTTTAAGGCTTGCTAGTGTTTTGGGAACCATGTACATTTCATTTCTATGTCATTTCTCCTATAAAATTAGACAAACTTTAAGACAAATCATGTACATGTCATTTCTCCCATAAACTTAAGGAAAAAGTTAAGGCATGTCATTTCTATATGTCATTTCTCCCATAAAATTTAAGGCAAACTTTAAGTCAAACCATGTACATGTCATTTCTCCCATAAACTTTAATGCAAACCATGTACATGTCATTTCTCCCACAAACTTTAATTTAATATATTTTTAAGGAAAATGATAGTGTTTTTGGAAACCATGTACATGTCATTTCTCCCATAAACGTTAAGGCATTTGCTAGTGTTTTGGGAACCATGTACATGTCATTTCTATGTAATTTCTCCCATAAACTTAAGGCAAAATGTAAGGCTAACCATGTACATGTCATTTCTCCCATAAACTTTAAGACAAACCATGTACATGTCATTTCTCCCATAAACTTTAATTTAATATATTTTTAAGGAATTTTACATGTTTTTGGAAACCATGTACATGTCATTTCTCCCATAAACTAGGCATTTGCTAGTGTTTTTGGGAACCATGTACATGTCATTTCTCCCATAAACTTTAAGGCATTTGCAATAAAATTTAAGTCATTTGCAATAACTTTTCATTTAATATATTTTAAAAGAAAATGCTAGTGTTTTTGGAAACCATGTAAATGTCATTTCTCCCATAAATTTTAAGGCATTTACTAGTGCTTTTGGAAACCATGTACATGTCATTTCTCCCATAAACTTGGCATTTTCTAGTGTTTTTGGGAACCATGTACATGTCATTTCTCTCAACCATGTACATGCCATTTATCCCATAAACTTTAGGGCATTTGCAATAAAATTTAAGGCATTTTCAATAATGAAAATGCTAGTGTTTTTGGAAACCATGTAAATGTGATTTCTCCCATAAACTTTAAGTCATTTGCTAGTGTTTTTTGGAACTATGTACATGTCATTTCTCCCATAAAATTTAAGGCATTTGCTAGTGTTTTTGGGAACCATGTACATGTCATTTTTCCCATGCATTTGCAAGAAATGTTCATTTAATATATATATATATATATATATATATATATTTTTTTTTTTTTTTAATTTTATTATTATTATTATTATTATTAATTTTTCAGGATAAAAAATCCCACTAAACATGGTTGAAAAATGGACATTATGCATAGATGTTTCTTGCTATCCCAATCCAGGGAAAGCAGTGATTACATATGTGCTTTTCAATATTGCGACTAACAAGGTCCTCCAAAAGAAAATGAATATACCGGGAAGAACAATAAACAATGAAACATATTATATTGCATTGTTAGAAGGCTGGGAACAACTAGGGAGTATGGATCAAATGGAATTGTAGTTTTCATCAATTTGGAACTTGTGTGCAACCAGATGAAAGACGTGTACCAAGTTAAGAGGGAGACGCTAAAACAACTACATGGAAAAGCAAACAATACTGTTAGACAATTTAAATTTTTTAGTATATGACATTGTGAAAATGTTAATAAAATTTCCGGTGATATATTGTGTGAGGCAATGCCAATTCAAGATTCATCTCTCAAATATGAATTAGTGTTGAGACACTCTCCTTCAGAATTTATTGATGGACATTGTAACACATCTTTGATGTGTGTGTGCTTTTTACTTATAAATGCATCATTTTTAATGACCATGTGTTTTTTTCAAATATATACCAAACATGCTCCCACCATGTAAGCACAACTTGGTGAACTTCATGTTTTATAAAATTAAAATGTGCAGGACTTCAACATATTTTTGTTTAAAGTGAGTTTTGCACATCAATTTGTGCTTTGAAAGTTGTGTTTTATAATTTGTGTTTGTGCTCAACATTTGTGTACTAAATTACATTAAATTTTTGAATTATTTTGAATTTATTTTAAATAGTAATTTTAAGAATTTATTTTAAATAGTAATTTTAAAAATACTTGTAAATTTCCACTGTAGATATCCATATATATATATCATGGAGGATTAAAGGCAAACATCAATAGAATCCCATGCCTCTACGAGAGAAGGGGATCATGGATCGAGGGATGTTCATGGTATTTATATTAAATGTGCATGTTTTTTTATGACATTTGAATATATAATCTTATCTCTATACATATATGTATACATGCATAATTGATTTTTTTATTGAATATATATATATATAATTTTATCCCCATGTACATACATGTATACATATAGAATTAATTTTTTATCAATTTTGTGAGATAAATTAGTTTTTAATAAATTTTATTTTTTATTTTTTGGGAGTTAGGAGGACAAGAGTATCTACTCCCTCAATGGAGCCTAATCATGGTTCATGTAATCATGGTATGGTTCACGCAATTTAATCAATCATATGTACATGTATTTATATGTATGTATGTATTTTTGAATTGATTATAAATTTGTATTTTTTTATGAAGCTTCCCTCTCGTCGCGTGAGGGTGGTGGTGGTACACATTCCCTTGGTGGCCAATCAATAGGTGGTGGCCAATTGCGTGATGGTGGTGATATGCATTCCCCTAGTGGCCAATCAATGGGTGGTCATGTTGGTTCTCAACCAATCAGTGGTCATTCTGGTTCTCAATGATCTTAGGGAGGGCATGATGTTTCGCATCCATCTCGAGGTAGCCATCAATATGAATATTATTTTAATTCAATTATTAATTTGTTAAATTATTTATATAATTTTTTTGTGATTAAAAAACAAATTTGTACAAATTTGTTCACACGCTTTTTTATTTATAAAAAAATTTATATATTAGTGCAGAGGGCGAAAATGTTGCTTGAAAAAGACGTAGGCCAAAAAACGTTATTCAAGAAGATGGTTGTACAACAACCACGACTTATCCTTCTGAAATTTCTGATTTACATTGGGAAACAAACATCCATCAATGCACATTACAAAGATGTCAACATCTTTATTCAAAATTGATGCACATTACAAAGGTGTCATCATCTTTATTCAAAATTGAAGAAAGATCTTGTGTCTTTAAAACTCCTTGTTGAGAGTCAAGAAAGCTTAGAAATGGTTACTCACTCTTTAAGCACACTTATAGATGTGTACAAAAATCTTGGGCCAACCACTGATACTTTTGTAGAAGTGATGAGGAAAATAAAGGAAATCGTGATGGGTATCGATACATGGGAGGATGTTAAACACAGATTTAGAACAGAAATGCCAAGTCTATGTTTAATTTCAAAGAAGGGTCGAAAAGAAAGATGCCAAAGGTGTAATATTTCAAGCACCTTAATATAACTTGCCATTTGTATGATAGGTACCTTGCTGCCTATGGAAGACTACCATGGAACGACGAGGTTCCTCTTTATTTTGCAAAATTATTTTAGGTAGAATCATTTTTTAGAATGAAACCGAATTATGATGACCTTCTCTCTGAACTTTTTTTTTCTGGGAAAGGTCGATTATGTGACCATAGGGGCGCTAAGTGTGATGTTGAGTTGCCTCGCCCCGTGCTGCCATTGGTAAGCTGATATATTTTTGTGGAAACTTTGCGATCAACAATGGATGCCACTTCTCAAACTAGTCGAGAATCAATGGATGTCATCATAGACAATGTTCATAGTGGAATTGGTGGAATTGATGTTTTTTTGAATCGACAAAGAGCATGAGAGAATGCACGTGCTAATTTTGTGTATCATACAGATGATGAGATAGACAACATGAGTATTGAAGAGCTCATAACATATGCAAAGAATTGTCGCAATGGTTAGCAAGACTTAATTACTCATGAGGAAGAGGGCATGGGATCGGTATGTGTTAATGGTTATGGTGAATATTTTAACATGTACAATTTTCAATAAATACATATACATGCATTTATTTTTTTATGTCAATCTAACAAAAATGTATCATATATGTGAACACCATTTGGAGTTCTCATGCTTGATGAACGAAGACTTTAATATCACGGTCGAAGCTTCAGGCTCTCACAATCAAGATGATATGTTGGAAAATGTTAATTTTTTTTAAGTGTTCATGATGTTGATGTACAATTATTTTAATATATTATTATATCGGTATCATGATGACATATTTTTAAAATAAATAATTGTGTGCACATGTACATGTATATAATTAAATGTTAACAAATTCTGATTTCGTCCAATGTTTTCACAATGGAGGTACCCTCTTCTTCCCTATTAGGAGGTGTGTCAAATCCACCGTCACAAGTATGAACAAATTTTCACTTAAATATGTTTTTAAGTCATAATTGAAGTGAAAGTTTCATTAAAAAATGAGATCTATATCTTGAGTTATTTTACATTTTTAAACTTGTTGAATTTTAGGTTTGTGGAGATGATTTTCATTCAGAGACACCTTCTTCTTCACTATTAGGAGATGTTCCAAATCCACCGTGACAAGTATTGATTTTTTCCCTTACGTTTTTAAGTTATATATTGAAGTTCAAAAGTTCCATTAAAAAATGAGATCTAGATCTTTCAAGTTATTTTATAGTTTTACAATTTTTGAATTTTAGGTTTGTGGAGATGATTTTCGTTCGGAGCCACCCTATTCTTCCCTGTTAGGAGATGTGCCAAATCCATCTTCACAAGTATTCAATTTTTCACTTATATATTTAAGTTATAAATTGAAGTTCAAAAGTTTCATTAAAAAATGAGATCTAGATCTTGAGTTATTTTACAGTGTTAAAATTTTTTAATTTTAGGTTTGTGGAGATGATTTCCATTCTCCAAGGACCCTAGTGATGGAGTTTATGATGGAGATAGGAACATCCACACAATTTGAACGAGAAGTTTTCTAGTTTTTTTTAATATTAATGCAAATTATTCTATGCATTTTCATTTGAAAATTTTTAGTGTGTGTGTATATATATATATATATATATATATATATATATATATATATTGGAGGATGTATTAATGGACGACCAACAGAAGACAATGGAGAGCGAACTACATGAGGTATTGCATGACCTTTTGTTTTTCATTTTTTCATTTTTTTTACATGAAGTTCTAAATTCTCATTCAATTTTAAAACATTAAATTTTAATGTTTACACATTTTGTACAGGTTCCCCATTCTTCAGAAGATAACGCAACAATGCTTGGGACGCTGCTGGAAAATACAATGGATCCATCTCTATTTGATTGAGGATGCACATTTGCAACATTTTATTTGATAGATAGTCTTAAATTTAGTTTTCTATATAGAGTCTTATTTATGCAGTCATATTTACTTTTCTATATAACTTGATACTTGTAACACTATACATTGTTATATATATTTGCATTTATTGTTCATGTGATATAAATTTTGGACACATTTTATATTTTCGATATAGTTGAACTACATTTACTTTTATCAAGAATGATTTTCTAATTTTAAATTTTGGATAGTTACATTTGGCATGTGATCACATGTTGTGATATAATGTTTTGTTTTTAAAACTCAAGTTGTCATTTTATTTGTTAAATATAAAATGAATCTAGATGGAAATTTCAAATTATAAAACGCATGTGTATATTTTGGATAGTTGAACTACATTTGGCATGTGATCACATGTTGTGATATAATGTTTTGTTTTTAAAACTCAAGTTGTCATTTTATTTGTTAAATATAAAATGAATCTAGATGGAAATTTCAAATTACAAAACACGTGTATATTTTGGATAGTTGAACTAAATTTGGCATGTGATCACATGTTGTGATATAATGTTTTGTTTTTAAAACTCAAGTTGCCATTTTATTTGTTAAATATAAAATGAATCTAGATGGAAATTTCAAATTACAAAAACACATGTATATTTTGGATAGTTGAACTACATTTGGCATGTGATCAAATGTTGTGATATAATGTTTTGTTTTTAAAAATCAAGTTGTCAAATTTTATTTGTTAAATATAAAATGAATCTAGATGGAAATTTCAAATTACAAAACACATGGATATTTTGGATAGTTGAACTACATTTGGCATGTGATCACACGTTGTGATATAATGTTTTGTTTTTAAAACTCAAGTTGTCATTTTATTTGTTAAATATGAAATGAATCTAGATGGAAATTTCAAATTACAAAACACGTGTATATTTTGGATAGTTGAACTACTTTTGGCATGTGATCACATGTTGTGATATAATTTTTTTTTTTTTTAAACTCAAGTTGTCATTTTATTTGTTAAATATAAAATGAATCTAGATGGAAATTTCAAATTACAAAACATATGTATATTTTGGATAGTTGAACTACATTTGGCATGTGATCACATGTTGTGATATAATGTTTTGTTTTTAAAACTCAAGTTGTCAAATTTTATTTGTTAAATATAAAACGAATCTAGATGAAAATTTCAAATTACAAAACACATGTATATTTTGGATAGTTGAACTACATTTGGCATGTGATCACATGTTGTAATATAATATTTTGTTTTTAAAATTCAAGTTGTCATTTTATTTCCTAAATATAAAATGAATCTAGATGGAAATTTAAAATTATATTTAACACATACATTGGTACATGTTATGCATTTGAACATGTGTGTGAATGTCATATAATTTTAGGATGCATCTATTATTTAGGTGATATTTAATTACATTTTGCATGATCATACATGTCATTTAAAACAATTATAGATGGTTTCACATATTTAAGTTCATGAATATATGTACATCAAAATGATTGAAGTACATGTTTGAATATATGTAAAAATGATTGAAGTACAATACATATCAATGTATATATCTTAAAACAATCATAAAATTCTAGGTGTTCATAGATGTGTCAAACAACCATAAAATTTTAAAATTGCATTAAAACATATATCCAGTACACAACATTTTTCATTAATGTACATAGAAAAGCTACTTTCAGTTGATAGTAAACTGGAAATTACAAAACACATACGACACATTTTGCATTCAAGAATGAATATTATAATTTTCTTAATAGATACATCTAATTTAAAAAATCGTGATTGACTTAAAATTTGCATTATATCAACTATGCTAGATACACAGATATGTACATTTTGCAATAATGATACAATGACAAACTGTACCAGAGAATGTATGAAATCTCTTAGGACCAGATAATATATGTATGAAATCGCTTAGGACCAGATAATCTACATGTGTACGTGTACACATGTGTATAAATTACTCGTATGCATGTACCAAAACAATGCACATGTGCAAACACTTGTACATATAACATAAAATATACATATTATACTAAAATTGTAAAACTTAAGAATGCACAAAAAAAGGCTAATTCAATTTTTAGTTGAGTTATGGAAGTTCTAAAAGATGAATCCAAAGAGAAGAAATCATTGGGCAATTTAATCAAAAAAATTCTAATGGAATGCCATCTTCAATGATCTGTTCATAATCAGCTTTTGACATTTTCCATTTCTTAATTTTCAATTTTTTCTTTGATTGAACTTCTATCAACTTTATGTGTGCTGTACACACCAAGTGACTATATTGACAACTTATGACATCAGGTTCATAGTCTTGAAAGTAAACAAAATCCCGAATTTGATGAGTTTGTTGGAAAAAATAACCTTTCAGTATAATAGACCCTCTGTCATATATAAACCCGTTATTATCATTTTTTTCCAATAATTTCATCTTTCGTTCGGTGCAACGCATCAAATAATACTTCACATTTTCATCATTGGTAGTAGGTGCAACTACAACAAAGACATATCCTGCACAATAAAAAAAACTTACATTTAAATTTAGATCATAATTAATATGAAAAATTAACTTTAAAATTAACATGTGCACTTGATTTTATTATCTATTTCTAGATCTCTATCATTTGAAATCAATTGAGATGTTACCTTCTCTAACAAGATCAGAAACTCGATCACCTTCGGATGATACTGTTGTCTCCTCTGATTGCATTTCTTCAAACTTTGCAATGAACATTTTCCCCTTTGTATTTAGTTATGTATGTTGGAAATATTTTACAGACATTTTGTTTTCACAAACATCATTGGATTATGTATTGGCTATGAAAACATGGAAAAAAAAAATTCTTTTATCCAATGCAAACACATTTTTGTATAGCTTTTTTTTAATTGAATGCAATTTTCAAGTCCCTTTTATTGTTTCAACGTCATCTCCAATCGATCTATCTACATCTTGGACGCCAATATGCCAAAAAAACCTATATGGAAAATTCAAACAAGAATATAAATATTTTATTCAAAATACCATCAAAGATAATAATTGTGATAAATAATGTTTAAAATGAAAAATCCAATAAAAATTAAATCATGTACCTTCGTACTTCCCTTGATTTGTTAGTTTCATGGCTTAGTGGTACGATGCACCATTGAACAACTTGTTCAGCTGAGACAAGTTGGTTTGCAAAGTGGTCCATTTGATATCTTTGAAGTGCTCGTTTTATACTTGCCCCCGCACCGTCATGTTCTCCTTTTCCATGAACAGTCTCAAAGAAATTCCAACAATGTTTAATGCAGGTTTTCATATGAAGATGACACAAATAAAACAATGATTGTGAATATTTGAATTGACCTGCACATCCATATAACCATATCCAATGTTCATTGAATTTTATTTCACAACTTTTCAAGGAGTCATAAATATTTTCAAAACAATGTTGTACAAAATATGTATCATGTGTACAATCGTCATTGTTATAAAAGTGATATTCTTTAATAACATGCCGATTTTCACTGGTGCTTTCTGTATGATCAACTTTTTGTTCAGCATGTCTATATAGAATATGGACAAGCATGGAGACTTGGTCAGAATGATAGTATTCACTCTGTATTTCTTTTTGTGGAACAAATGTGTAGTTTTTTGCAAAATCAACTATTGACAAAATGGTCCTGGTAGAAAAAGTTCACGGGATTTTTTTGAATTGCAAGTGCTTCCATCAATCTTTATGGGAATGCTTGGTGTATTTATAAATTTCTGCATCAAACTTTCTCAAAAACTCTATCACAAAAATTTATTCTTCTTGTAAATCAATTCTTTTAGCACTTGTAGTACTACTTGAACCAATCAATGTATGAATATATTCATATCTCTTCCATTTAAATTTTATGTTGGAAAATGATTGATCATTTATATCAGTACGATTTTTTTTTTGAAATTTAGTCAAATTTCCACAATCATCGCAGTTTTTATCACCAACACATTTCTTTTGGTAAAATAATTCATGGCTTTCTCTTCCACATAGAATTTGAGATATGAAATCATGGACAGTGGAAGGAGGAGGTGAACCTTTCCAAATTTTTTTACCAAAATTAAGGAACCTGTCATAATATAAGTGAAATTCCACATGATAACGAAAACAACAAGTGTTGCGTACAGTGATAGGTTTAAAATACCATGGTTTTTTTTGAACAAAAACACTAATTGAGACAATAATTTCATGATTATCTTCTATGAACTTGTTGAACAACAATATCTGAGTGGTTTCTAAGAAATTTTTTGCATGTTCTTCATATTGATTTTGTGCTATTCTTCTTCACATCACATCCCTTTCTTTTGGTGAAACAAGTGAATTTTTTATCCAGTATTCATATATTATTTTTTTAGCATCTTCTCCAAGTCTATACTTGTATTGTTACCTACAAATAGTTGTCCAACAAGATGTAGAAAATAAATTAAACAACTCATAAAACACAAAAATACCTGAGACATAACTGGCAGAAAAGGCCTGAGAGCCTTATGGCATTCCTCACATATTCTTCATTATTTAAATAATGCTATAATAAAAATAAATAGATGAGGGAGTTGTCTCAAGATAGTGCGTCTATCTTGGAAAAATTGGTTGAGAAAATATCTCAACCACACACACTAATCTAGGAGCTAATTTAGGTAGGCCTAAAATAACTCCTAATTAAGAGGACCCAACTTAATCTAGAAAATTAGGCATAAATTCCTAATTTTCAAGATTAATTAATTTAATTATATTTTTGGATTTGTAATTGTTCTGATCAATTGAGAGTGAGGCTAAAATCCCCCCCTCAATGATAAATCCAAAATAATAACGAGGAACCATATTCCAAGTTCTCATGTTTGATCAGATTGGGATCAGGGCATAGGAATTGCTTAAAATTAAAGTTACAGGATTGGGTTCGAAATGGAAAGTAGGTTCAGAACTGGATCGACCTATAGACTAGGATCCAAATTGGTGGCTATCATGGAGTCTTGAAATCTACATATAGAATCGTGGATTGCACAACCGTGGAAATGTTGTAGGTGGAATGTACAATAAGTTCAAATTGTAGAAAGAAGTGAACGAAGCGACATCGAGGATGGATGAATGAGTGTACATCACATCGAATATTGTTATGTTTACCATTCATTCATCACAAGTTAGGATATATATCTTGCAATGCAATTGAGACAGGACACGTGTTGTGTGGAGTGTCTGTGCGCATATCAAACATCGGCAAATTTCAAGTTTACAATTAAGTCTTCATAGGTTATGCTATTTATGCTGCGTGAAGGCATAGAGCGGGGAGCCTCAGTTCATTCTGAGCGAATGAAAAACCTATTTTGGATGATTGATATGTGCTGAAGGTAGTAGAACAAGTTTCAGGAGTAGAAGAGGACTTCTAAGAGAATTTGTGCCACAGAGAAGTTCAAGGAAGCTAAAGGACACCAACCGAAGTGGTCAAGCCCAAGGGAGCCTAGGTCAATTTACAGAGATTTAGTAGTCAATCCAGGGGTATTTTGGTATTCTAAACCCATTGGTATAGTCCAAACAACCATTGGAGTTGAGCATCAGCTTGTAAAAGAAATTGACCATCTTAATCCCAAAGAGCCAAGTCCATTGACGGAGGCTCAAGGAGATGTAGCCCAAGTGTTGAGGGTGAAATCCTTTATTATGTTTGCTGTTATGTGTTTTTGATTAATTTGCTGCAATTTATGGTTGCTGTACATGATTTTAATCAACTAATTTTTTTTTTTAATTGCTCACACATAAAGCCTTAAACCAATTAAAACACATACACCTAAATCAAGAATTCAATTCCACACATGCATGTATAAGCAAGATCCTTAATTTGTTTTAATTGAGTGGGAGGTGCTTGCATAGAAAAAAAAGTCAGCCACCCATATTAGATCATGTTGGTATCGGAGCACTAGGTTGCTTTCTTGACAGAGCATTAGGTTGCTTGCTTGACAAAGCACAAGGTTTCTTGCTTTCTTGTTTGACTTGAAGAGTGTTTAATAGTGCAAAGAATTTAACTGTTTGAAAATCTACTGATGCTTACAAGTTTGAGTTTGCTAGAGGTGAAGGGGATCTACTGCTAGCGAAGTCCAAAAGAGGACAAGAAGGAAGAAGGCTGAAAGCATCCTCCTTACCCAAAGGACCTCAAGGAAACCCTTGAAGCACAAGAGGGATTGTTTGCAAAAGAGGCTGCTTGAAGAAGAGATACAAGTTCCAGAGAAGAGCTTGAATCTACAACCAAATTGTTTTTGAAGCTTTTTAAATTGTTGTTGCAGTTCTTTAATTCATTTAGATAGTGATGAAAACTTCATCAAGTGATGTTTCTAAATCCTCCTCCTTTGCAATACTCTTTGATAAAGAGATGAAGGAGGACTTTCACATCATGAAATATATGGTGCAATAGTTGTAAGAAGATGTAAGGGAGAGCACTAAACTTCAAGAGCAATTGGTTGCTATGAAGAAAGAGAAGCAAGAAATTATTCAAAAGATGCATGAGATGGATATTAAACTCCATGATGCCAAAGAAGCCTTAACCAAGCATGTGCTTGAAGAAGAGGTAAATAATTCAAGTTTGTCTTCAATTTCCTCTCAAGATAAATATGTAGGTTCTTTTGAAAAAAACACTAGAGGAATAGGGTCCAAATTGATGATGAAAATGGGTTATGAAGGTAAAGGATTAGGGAAACATGCACAAGGCATAGTTGATCCAATTATGGTTGAGGAAAGGCCTAAGTACTTGGGTCTTGGCTATGGACAATTTTATGGAGAAAGTTATAAAGCCATGAAGGAACTTGAAACAATTCCAAGAAGGAATTTTGTTGCAGGTTCAAAACCTCAAACATGAAAAGTTTGTAATCAAGATGAATGCAATTGTTTGAAACCCATGTTGCAGCAAGATTCTTGTAGACATGCAACTTATGGCTAGCAAGAGAGTTGTGACAACTCTAAGGACATGAACATTATTGTTGGTCTTCAAAAGAGAGTTGGAACCTCTTCAAGTTCATCGTCTCAAGAAGGTGAAAAAGATGAACATTCAAAGCAACATTCAAGGTATAATTCTTCCTATAATCTTGTTGTTTATGACTATGTAAAACATGACAATTATTCATGCATGAATGGGAGAAAGAGTTATTGTTCCTCTTGTGGTTTGTGTAACCATGAAGTTTCAAAATGCTTGAAGAGAATGAAAGCATAAAGGAAACAGTTCAAGCAAAGGCGACTTGCGTAGAATATGCAAAAGATTTGCACACATTTCCAGAAAAAGGGACATCTCATTGCCCAATGTTGGACACTGCATCAAACCACTCATACCAAGCACATGAAGCAAGAGGATAAAAAGACCGCCCATTAGCGAATTTGTTGATGCTCACTGACTGATGAAGATGCCCACTGATTGCTTTTGCTGA
Organism: Pinus albicaulis; assembly: GCA_034641835.2. Lineage (NCBI taxonomy): Eukaryota > Viridiplantae > Streptophyta > Pinopsida > Pinales > Pinaceae > Pinus > Pinus albicaulis. The sequence continues at coordinate 1,645 of JAXQQM020072310.1, read as the reverse complement.
TGTTTTTGAAACTTTCAGTCTGAAAAAAATGTTCAATTTCAATATAATTTCCCCTCTTTGTCAGCTGAAATGAGAGACAATCATCTGCAAATGATTTCTAAAACTCCCCCTTTCAGGTGTAGGAGTGTTGCATTGGTATACTCCCCCATTCAACTGCATGAGAGTACCATATTTTTTTTACTGCTAGCTACAATAGGTGTGATTGAATTTGGTTGTAAAACTTATACAATCTTTTGACTATTGACGACCATTCCCAAGGATCAATCCAGGCGTAATTGATCTTCAATCTCGCTAATGGTTTTGGTTGCAACATTTCTTTGATGAATGATTATTCTTGCTACAATGGAGGTAAGGATGGAGATCAAAACAATGATCTTCCATATGACCTATTTTTTGACAATGTGAGCATTTTGGTTTGACTGCAACTTCGGTTTGCGTGCATGTCGGTTTGTCTGCAACTTTCACATAATTTCTTGATATGATTTGTTCAAGAAATCCTGCACTGACGAACTTGATGGGATTTTAATAATCTGGGATATGCAAGTTTTCGTCATCTTTGACATATCCTAATCCTCGTCGATTTTTGTTACTTTGGATTTCTTCCCATGGCTTGATGATTGGTTTGGAAGAAAGTTGAACAACTTCAACACTTGAAGAAGTTTGGATGAATGGCTTATCATCTTTATCTGTATGTTTCAAAGACTCGGAAGCATCACTCTACTCTTGCAACTCATTTATTTGTAGTTGTGACTCTAGTTGAAGGAACTCAATCATTTCATTTTTCTGTTGTAGATGCCTTGAAATATCAACAAGAGTTGCTTTGCTGATTTGCACCATGTCTTTAGCACTTGATATGATCAAATTATGAAGAACTTGTAAAAAATGTATGTGTTTCACCATGTGAACTTGCTCGCTTGAATTCAGGCTTTCTTGTCTTGAACTTTCTCGCTTGATTTTAACTTTTTGGATTTGAATTCACTCGCTTTATTTGAAGGACACGCTCGCTTGCTTTGGATTTTTCTTAATCTCTTGCTGGGTGAAACTTGTTTTGCTTGTTTCATGCTCACTGGAACTCACACTCGCTTGTTGTAGATTTCAACTTGCTTGATTGTTGTTTGAATATTACATTTACTTGCGTTAGAGTTGAACTCACTCACTTGATTTTATTTTTGCTTCAATGAACTTTACACTGGCTCACTTGATGTTGTGAACTTTGTACTGACTTGATTGTGCTTATTAGAAAAACAAGGGTGTCGAACACTGTCGAAAATGCACCCAAAAGACAAATGAAAAGTTAAAATAATATGATTCAGTTGAAGACTTAGCTTAATTGTCTTAGTTTGACCACCTTATCAATTGAAATTGGGGTTTTGGTTTCAACCGAGAATGCACCCTGAGAATTCAACACAGTTACAAAAATGTTTATCTGCAAGTGATACAAAAAGTGTTATTGATTTCATCTTGCCTTGGAATGCTTGAGTTTTTGGCATCCTTAACTTGATTATTTTGATTGCAGGATTTGGAAACACTAGTACATTTGGCGGAAATTCCGACACTTTTGTCGTATTGTCGGAAATTTCCCCAATTTCTATCAATTTTTCAAATCCCGCCACAAACCGTCGCTATACCAACGTTTAGGGACATC
>JAXQQM020071490.1:0-80021 GCA_034641835.2 Pinus albicaulis | reverse complement strand
ATTCCATCACATTCGAGATATTTGTCCTCTGAAATTATTCAAAGTCTTGAAGATAAGAAATTTGATGATAAAATTGAAGAAGTTTTGTTTAGGTCTAAGACTGAAAATGAATTGACTGATATAATTATAGACCTGCAAAGACTAGGTATTGACACATCATCCATAGTGTCTAAAGAAGAAAAAGAAGAATTCTGGAAAACAATTACATCAAAGTTGTTGCTAGAGGGGGAGTCTTTTGAAAATTTAAAGGAATTGGATCCATTTGAGTTTCCGTTGAAAAGAAAATCCGGTATACCTTAGTGGATTTCATTTGTATCTAAACTACATATACCATCTACACCCCCTCCTAATAGCTCATATTCTCCTATTGTTTTTCTAAAGAATCAGAAATCAATCTCATCTATTTTCCCTCCCCAAACCTCAACTCCTGTCATTATGGCTGAAATTGTTCCTCCACCTCCTCCTGTTGGACCTGCAAGATATGCTCCACTTGTCCTTCCTCTTGTTCTTCGTGACCTCCCAGATGGATACTAAACTAGAATTAAAACCTTTGGGAGTGAAGAGGATATATTAGCTGAGGAACATGTAGATCAATTCAATGATTTCATTGATAGAGAGGAGGTAGACCGTGAAGATGTAAAAATGAGATTATTTGCCCAAAGTTTCACTGGTGAAGTAAGAAAGTGGTTTAAAACCCTAGCTCTAGCAAGTTTGCAAATTTGGGATCATCTAGAGGATAGTTTTTTGACCAAGTGGGGGAGTAAGGTAAATCCAGTGCAAGCCCTGACTGAATACAACAATTTGAAAAGAGCCTTAGATGAATATGTCCAAGACTTCTCTATGAATTTTAACAAAGTCTATAACTCCATATCTTCCCATATTAAACCTCCTCTAGGGGCTGCTTAGTTACACTATGCAGAGGCATTTGATTATGAGTTTTCTATTCTGCTTAGGGAAAGAGAGTCTACTTCTCTAACAGAAATGCAGAACGATGCAGTGAAGGTAGAAGTAAACACGATAGCTGCAAATAGGTCTAAGATGGGAAGATCCAAATTAAAGGAAGAAGAAAAACCTTCATCCTAGTATGCTAAATTTGATTCTATGTTGAAGACTATGGAGAAACTCATGGATGGACTTATTCTTGGAGCCACTCCCTTACCTCCTGCACAACATGATCCACAAATCAGAAATCCACAATTTAGGAGGCCTCAAAATCAGCAAAGAAAAAGAGAAAACATAAATCAGCTTGACCCACAAGTGAGGCCTCCCTTTCAACAAAATTTGCTTGATGAAGAAGAAGCTCAGCCTGAGTTTCAAGAGGATATCATCCACTGCCTAGATGAATATATGTCCGGAATGTTTCTAACCAAGGAATAGCATGATGATTCTGGTCATGATTTGAAAAAGGATGAGGGACAATCTGATTACCTAAAGGGTTATCAACATGTTATATTTTAAATGCAGAAGCAATACAATCTATGAAACAGAAATGTTCCCATCGCCACAAATAAAACTCAGCCAAAAAAGGATGTTCCTAAAGCAGCTAAGCCAAAGAAAAACCCACCACCTCCACCTCCTTCCAAAGAAGTTGAAAAAGCCACATCCACTTTTAGTCTAGAGAATGAGATCTATTAAATTAATATTCATGTCCCCTTTGGAGAAATGATCAAGGTCAATGAGTATAGAAGCAAAATTATCAAGATGTTGGATTCTCAGCCAGGACCTTTAGATATCCTTAATCTACAAGAAGACCATCCTACCATTTTCCTAGGACCAAGGGTGGAAGATGAGAAGAATGAAGAAGTACCTCCTTTTTATGTTAGCCTTAACATCCATGATATGACTTTCCACAATGCCATGTTGGAGTCAGGGGCTTCCCATAACCTTATGCCTAAGGTGATTATGGAGAGGATGGGTTTGGAGATCACTAAGTCTTATAAAGATCTGTTTTTTTTTACTCTAAGAGAGTTCAATGCATAGGTATGATCAAAGATGTTGTGGTTGGCTTGTCACAAGTGCCTGCTAAGACTGTGGTGATGGACATAGTGGTAGCTGGTATCCCTCCCAAGTTTGGCATGCTCTTATCCAGATCTTGGGCAACGAAAATCAAAGGTACTATGCAGATGGATATGACATATGCCATCATTCCTGTTTTTGGGGAGCAGAGAAGATTGTATAGGGAGAGTAGGATGGCCTACATGGTTAGCAGCAAAGATAAGCCTTAAAATTTTCCAATTTATGCTGTTGAGAAAGAATTAGGATCACCAATTTTCTTTAATGAGATAACTGATGAAGCATAAATTGAAGGGAAAACATAAAATCAACAAGCTGAAAATCAAGAAGGTGTTGAAGGAAAAGCAGAGGGTTGGTGGCTTCTGCACTTTTATGGATCTGCTGGAAGAGATGGGGCTGGAGCAGACATATGGATTACTACTCCTGATGATGAAAGTAAGCTTTATTCCTTTAAACTTAACTTTGATTGCACCAACAATATGGTAGAATATGAATCTCCTGTTTTTGGGTTTGGAAATTTTGAAGAAATTGGGTGCCAAGAATATATCAGTGTGTGGTGATTCAAAGTTAGTAATCAAACAAGTTGAGGGATCATACCAAACTAAGGATGTAAGCATGAGGGCTTACAGAAATTTGATTATGGAAATTCTTGAAAATTTTCAAGAATATGCATTTTTTGTGAAAACTAGAGACCAAAATTCAGTGGTTGATTATTTCGCTGTCTCTGCAAGTTTGTTTGTCATCCCTACACATTCTACTAAGAAGTATGAAGTTTAAGTCCAACATAGGCCCGCAATTCCTGATAATATCATTCATTGGCAAGTGTTTGAAGATGACCAGCAAGTTCGAAATTTCCTAGAGTTAAAGGAGGAGTTTAAAACATACAAGTGGGTCAGCAAAATATGTTTGCTGAAACCAAGGTCAATTTTGAAGTCTTGTAGATGAAAAACAATTATATACCAAAGGGCCTTATTCCACTTGAAATAAGTTTTGAGCAAAATGATGTTTTTAAATTTCCCAGAATGCACGATGATAATGAGGAGGTAGAAAATTGCAATCTTGGTACAACAACAACACCTAATATGGTTAAATTGTCCAAGTTTCTTTCTATGGAGACGAGGCAAAAGTATGTTGAGATGATGAAGAAATACATTGATGTTTTTGCATGGAGCTACGCTGATATGAAAAAGTATGATCCTAGCATTATATAGCATATTATTCCTATCAAATAGAATGAGAAACATTTCAAACAGAAATTGAGAAGGATTAATCCTTTGCTCATGCCTTTGATTGAGAAGGAGATTAAGAAGCTTTTTGATTCAAAGATCATTGTTCCTATAAGATTTTCAAAATGGCTTGATAATTTGGTACCGGTAAAAAATAAGAGTGGTGAGATCAAAATCTGTATTGATTTTAGAAATATGAACAAGGCTTCCTTGAAGGACAAATACACTCTTCCCAAGATGGATAATATTTTGCATAATATTGTTGGCTCTCAAAGGATGTCCATGCTGGATGGATTTTCTGGTTATAATCAGATATTGGTACATCCAAAAGATCAAGATAAGACTGCTTTTACCATGCCATTGGGTACATTCATGTACGCCAATATGCCTTTTGGTTTGATGAATGTAGGAGAAAATTTTAAAAGAGAAATGGACATTGCGTTTGCTAAGGAGAGAGACAAATCAGTTGTGGTATACTTGGATGACATAACTGTGTTTTCAAGAAAGAAGGAGGATCACTTTAAACATTAGGAGAAAATTTTGTAGAAATGCAAAAGATTTTTTATCTCTCTTAACCCCACTAAAAGTGTTTTTGCTCTAACTTATGGAAAATTTCTTGGACATATCATATCAAAAGATGGGATAAAGATTGATCCTAATAGAGTTAATGAAATTCAAAAGATAGACCTGCCAAGGGACAAGAAGGAAATTCAGTCCTTTCTTGGAAAATTAAACTTTGTTAGAAGGTTCATCCCAAACTTTGCTGAAATTGTCAAAGATATTACCAAGATATTAAAGAAAGGAGCTGATATTACATGGACTGTTGAAGTGAAGCAATCAATTGAAGAGATAAAGAAAGCCCTCACTCAAGGCCCAATTCTTATTGGTCCAAATTTCTCAAGTGAATTTCTGGTTTTCACATTTTCCTCTGAAAATACCATTGCAGGAGTTTAATTGCAGAAAGTACAGCAAGGTACTGAATAGCTTATTTCATATTTTAGTAGAACTCTTGCCAACTCTGAGTTGAAGTATAATATTTTGGAATAACAGGCATATGCTTTGGTGAAAGCTCTTAAAAACTTTAGGATTTATAGTTTACACTCTCATGTCATTGCATTTGTACCTAACATTGTGATTAAAGATATTTTGACACAATTTGATCCTGATGGCAAAAGAGGGAAATGGATAGCTACTTTAATGGAGTATGACATATAAATCAAGCCTACAAAGTTGGTGAAAGGACAAGGGTTAGCAAAAATAATGGCACAATCCAACTTTGAATGTCTTGACATGAACTTCATTGCAGAAATTTCAGAGTTGTCAGAAGAAGAGGAAGAATTGATACCTATTGAAGAGAAATTCATTTTATCTGAATGGTATAAAGATATAATATTTCTCTTACATCATCACAAAGCTCCTCCAGAGTTGACCAAATCCAAATAAAGGTTTGTAAAGATGAAGTCATTAATATTTTCATTCAGAATAAGAATTTGTATTGGAAAGATGTCGGTGGAATCTTTTGAATTGTTTGTTCGAAGAGGAAGCTGAAAAGGTCATTGAAGAGTTTCACAATGGATATTGTGGAGGACACCATTATTGGAAAGCTACAACTAACAAAATACTCAGAGCAGACTACTATTGGCCCACCATGTTCAAGCATGTTTTCAAGAATATCATTGCATGCCATGAATGCCAATTTTTTATGTTAAGAAAAAACCGATTCTTTTACCTTTGATGCCAATATATGTTGAGGTGCATTTCCAACAATGGGGGTTGGATTTCATTGGTGAAATACACCCAACATCTTTAGGGCAGCAACGCTGGATTTTGACGGCCACAGATTATTTCACTAAATGGATCGAAGCAATCCCAACAAGGCAGGTCACTGATTCAGTCATCATTCAGTTCTTGGAGAACAATATTTTGTCCAGGTTTGGTTGTCCTATGAAGATTATTACTGACAATGCACAAGCTTTTCAATCTAAAAAATTAATTAGCTTTTGTCATCAGTATCATATAACACTTGGACATTCAACAACCTATTACACCCAAGGTAATGGCCTTGGGTGTAGACCATAGAATTTGAAATTGAAATATTCTATTTGGATCGATAAGGTCTATACAAAGCGGTCCATTGGTACATCCCCTTATGAATTAGTGCATGGAGCTGAAGCTATTTTTACCACTTCTTTGGGAATTCTGGTAATGAAGCTGCTGCAAGGAATTGAAGAGGAGCCAAATGCTATTCAAAGAAGGATAAACCAGTTCATAGCTCTGCAAAAAAAAAGAGAAGAGGTATACAACAACCACCAGCAATCATAAAATAGAGTGAATAAAACATTTGATAGAAAAGTTAAAGAGGAGAATTTCCAGCTTCAAGATGTAGTTTTGAAATGAGAAGCCAAAATTGAGGAAAAGGGGAAGCATGGAAAGTTTAAAAACATTTGGAAGGGACCATTTGTGGTAGTTTCATATCATGGTAGCAATACTTAGCTTCTTCAGGAAATGGATGGATAGGTATGTGCAGTAGGACCTATCAATGGCAGGTTTTTGAAACACTACTCCTCCTAAATTTTTACTGAATATTCACTCCATTGTATATATTTCATTTTCTGTTATGATGTTTTGCTAATAAAGATGGGCCAATCATTAAGCTTGAGCCTGAAGAGAAGGCCATAAGAGTTTGAATAAGGCTTTTTGAATTTTAGAAGTTTTGTTTTCAACAAATATGGCACTGGAACTACATGTTCTTTGTTATACCACAGGGGCACACCATCCCCAATGGAGCCACTATTATCACTCATTAGTTTTAAACACTTTCATTGATAGGGTTCTACATGTAATTCACCTAGGTTCATGTTGTCTCATACTCATTTTCATGAAAAGTTTGAAAAAAATGCATATGGTGATGTCTACCCTAAGTCTAATCCCACCTCGAGCCATGTCATGTCAGTCAAGTTTACCTCATGTCATTTAGTTTTCATTCCCACGCTTTTAAATCAGAAGCATATTCCACTTGTCATTTTTACACAGTTTTGTAACGAATTATATGTCAAATCAGTAGATTTCACTACGAAACTGCCTGACAGTTCCGTAGCGAATCTGTCAACAGTTAATTGGTTTTCTTTATGAAACCGGTTTTTTTTTTGCAAAGGGTGACAGAGCGGTGTGAGGTGTCAAATTTTTATGGAAGAAGACAAAGGTTAGGTCATGCGAGTTAGTTATCATAATTCTCAAGCATGCAAGGTCGTATATTAGGTAATCATTGCCTCTTATGGTCACATGTGTCATATTTTCCCCTCGAATTATCAAATTGCCTTTTTAAAACTTATCCCAAGCTACTCTTTTTCATTCATCATCCAATTCTTGCGTGTTAAGAATATTAGTGTAATTGTTTGAGAGCTGGTTCACCACGTAAAGCAGGTTGTTGTTCATTTTTCATTCTGCAGGTGTCATCAGGAAGGAGGCAACTAGAAGTATAAAAGATCAATGGCATCAAAGAAGAAAATAAACAAGGGTGGATTTGAAGCTGTTAAATGAAGATCCCACTACTATGGAGGCTTTCAAGAAGGTAGGGTGACAAAACTGCATGGTTTCCATGTCCAGGTATCCAAAGACTGCACAACAAATTTTACAGGGACAACATCAAAAGTTGGAGTTTTGAATCTCACAGTGTCACCATATGTCATCTCCCAAGCTACAGAAATTCCTATAGGTGGTGAAGAATGGTTCAAAGGCACAAAATTCAGAATGCAAGATTATGAAGAGTTTCTCAAACAGGAGCACAGAGGAGCTGACATGACAAATGGCATCCCCAGGGGTTATATGAAAGGGAATTATGCAAAGCTACTATTGGTGGACCAAAAATACTTCACCTGTGCGATGGGAAAGCCACACCATATGCAATGTGGAAGGTTTTGATGGATCTATTCCAAAGCAGCAACGACCATAGGAAATTGGCGCTTAAAGATAAACTCAAGAATATCAATATGGAAAAAGGCAACACCATTCCAAAATATCTAACAAAGTTTGTCCAATGTTGGGATAAACTAGGGAGCGTTGGAATAACAGTTGCTGATGATGATTTGGTGAGCTTGGATCTCCTATGACTTCCTAAGAGTTGGCACAGTTATCAATACTCTGTCAATGGAAGGGAAAATTTGCCAGATTGGGAACGACTGTGGTTAGATTTGGTGTAGGAGGAGTTCAGACGGAACACCAGAGATGGATCTTCATCTAAGAATGAGGATGAAGAGGATTGTACTTTGGCTATCAAGGTGAGGAAGGGGAAGGGGAAGAAATTCCATTCTAAACCCGAGTCCAAGAATGGCAAGAAGCAGGACATGTCCAAGGTGAAGTGTTTTCACTATCACGAGAATGGGCATTTTTCTACTAATTGTCCACAAAAGAAGAAGAACAAGAAGGCTGAAGGATCTGCAGCTGGTGAGGCCCTTGCATCTTAATTTGAGCTTCAATTCTCATTGATTGCATGCATGGTTTCCAGTGCATTGGGATCTGTGTGGTATTTGGATAGTGGCGCTTCCTTTCACATGACGGGAGATAAGGATCTTTTGAGTGACTTAGAGGAGAAATATCTCCAGATGCATATTGAAATGGGCAACGACGGATGGTACATTGCTACCAGGATTGGTACCATTACCTTTAAGAGGGCATCAGGTAAACCCTTTCAATTAAAATATGTGATGCATGTACCATGTCTGAAGAAAAATTTGGTCTCAGTTGCAATGTTGGAGTATAAAGGCTATGATGTTGTTTTTAGTGATGGAAAAGCTTTCCTGCGACATAAAACGATGGGACTAGCCAAGAGGATAGGGATTTGAATTAAGAATCTCTATAAGCTGGAGGTATATGGTTGCGCAACAATGATGGGCAAGGTAGATCAAGTGGTGAGCCGGGATGAGGGCGAATTATGGCACAAGCGATTGGGCCATCTTCACCATGGAGCCTTGAAAGTCATGCAGCAGAATTCTACTGGTCTTCCCAAGGGTACACTTGCACAATAAAACACATACAAGGGATGTACTATGGGAAAATATGTAAAAGCTACCTTTCATGAGAAGGAAAACTGAGCTTCAGGGATCCTTGAGAGAGTTCACATAGACATGTGTGGTCCTTTCTCGGTTGCTTCAATAGAAAAACATAAGTACTATGTAATCTTTGTTGATGAATTTTATCGTAAGTGCTAGATCTTCTTCATGCAGAAGAAAGATCAAATATTCTCTAAGTTCTGTGAGTTTAAGGCATTGGTGGAGAAAGAGTCGGGGAAGAAAGTGAAGGCTCTTAGGAGAAATAATGGTGGAGAATAAATCTCTAACGAATTCAAGAACTTCTGCAGAAAAGAAGGAGTTCGAAGAGAACTCATAACGCCTCATAACCCACAACAGAATGGGGTCGCGGAGAGGAAGAACAGAACTATTGTGGGTGCAGCACGAGTGATGTTGCATGACCAAGGCCTACTGATGCATTTGTGGGCGAAAGCATGCAATACAACGGTACATGTGAAAAACCGTTGTCCTCATAGAGTACTTGGCATGAGTACACCTGAAGAGGCTTTCACTGGTAAGAAACCTGATGTTTCACACTTTAATATTTTTGGCTCATCTGTTTATGTGCATGTGACCAAGGACGCTAGGAAGAAGCTGGAACCAACAGATGAGGTTGGGATTTTTGTGGGGTACACTAAAACACCCCATAATTATCATGTCTATTTGCCAAACAACAAAATGACTATTGTGCGACGGGATATCAAATTTGATGGGGAGAAAGCCATGCGATTGTCCCTTGAGAGGGAGTTGGACTTGCATGCAGAGGAGGAACTACTGGTTCCCAAGGATGAGTCTCAGAATGTGGATCAACCACATGAGAAGGTTCATGGAATGGAGGAAAACACTCATGCATAGCCATCCATCAGAAATGGCATAAGGCGCACCACTGAAACTAATAGGTTGAGACTTGATGATGTAGAGAATGTAGGAGCCCCTACTTCACAGTGCAGACAGAGACAGTCTCTTAACTAATTTACTAGATACATGGCTCTTATGAGCAAATGTATTGTGACTAAACCATCTTCCTTTCAGGAAGTAATGCAACAACCAACTTTGGTTGATGCAATGGTGGAGGAGTATGAATCCATTGTCAAGAACAGTGCATGGGAGATAGTCCCAAGACTGGTCGACAAATCAGTGGTTGGATCGAGATGGATCTACAAGATAAAGCAAGTTGTTGATGGGAGTGTGGAGAAGTACAAGGCCATATTTGTGGCTCGAGGATTCTCACAGATCGAGGGGATAGATTATGACGAGAATTTTGCACATGTTGCAAGGTACTCTTCCATAAGAACCATCCTTGCACTCTCAGGGGAGATGGGCTGGCGCATTCGTCAGACGGATTTGAAAACTGCGTTTCTCAATGGGATCATTGAGGAAGAGGTGTACATAGAGAAACCTGAAGGTTTTTAGATCTTCAACAGTGAGTCACATGTGTGCGAGCTCAAAAGAGCATTGTATGGGCTGAAGCAAGCACCCCGTGCTTGGTACACTCGGATACACAACTATTGAACCATACTGGGCTTCACCAAAAGTGAAGCAGATGCAAACCTGTACCAGATTGTGGTTGAGGGTAAGCTATTGATTATTATTCTTTATGTTGATGATCTAATTTTGACTGGTGATGAGTAGCTGATACACTCATGCAAGGAGGATCTTGCAAGGGAGTTTGAAATGAAGGACATGGGACTCCATTATTTCCTTGGATTGGAAATATGGCAACGGGTTCGTGAAATTTTTGTGTCTCAAGGAAGTATGAAAAGGATATACTGGGTAAGTTTAACATGGAGAGCTGAAAACCCATGGATACTCCTCTTATAGGAAATTGGAGGAAAGAGGATGCTACTTCTGGAGAGGTTGTAGATGCTACTGTTTACCGACAGTTAGTGGGTTCACTAATGTATCTAGTGAACGCAAGACCGAACATTTGCTACGCAGTTAACCATCTGAGTCAAGCTACGATTAAGCCTACCAAGCTCTTTTGGAAGGCGGGGAAGCATGTACTGAGATACCTGAGGGGCACATCAGAGTATGGTCTATGGTACAGATGGACAGAGGGAGTGAAGCTGCATGGCTTCACAGATGCAGATTGGGTTGGTAGTCCATCGGACAGAAAGATCACATCAGGGGGGATCTTTAGAATTGGATCGACAACAATTTCCTGGTACAACAGGAAGCAATGATCTGTGGCACTCATTTCAATGGAAGTGGAATACATGGCAGCAATTCAAGCTGCATGTGAGGCTATTTGGATGAGAAAGATCTTGGTTGGTCTGTTTTGTTCTCAAATGGATATGAAGTGATTAATTGTGATAATCAGAGTTGCATTAGACTCTCGATTAATCCTGTGTTTCATGTAGGTCCAAGCATATAGATATCCGGTACCATCATCTCAGCTATTGTTGCAGAGAAGGATAATGTTGCTTCAGTACATTCCCATAGAAGATCAGGATGCAGGTATTCTGACAAAGGTGCTCACTAGGAGAAAATTCGAATACCATAGAGACAATATCGGGGTGAAGGATAATCCCTTTCTTGTTGAGAGGGAGTGTTCAGATTCAACAAGAAAATTTAGCACCCATGCCTAGTGCATTAAGCACCTGGTTTCTTTAAGCACCCAGACTCGGGTGGGGCCCAGAATGCTATTTTTGGGTGCATGTCTATTTTGGTTATCCCTTAATTAAGATGGACATTAAACTGTGATATATTATCAATGTGGACTTGGATCAGTTAAATGAAAGTGATAAATTCAGTTAGCTAGTGGATTTCGAGTTAGAGGTAGTTGGTGAGGCATGTAGAGTAATTCTAGTCATAATAGAGTTCGAAGTGCAGTGGTTGGTATGTTTAGTTGTTGGCCCCACTTCCATAAGTGAAGCTTGGAGATTGGGTCATGTCTTAGTGGCTCTTCCTCTCATGTTTACCCTCACAAGCTGGTGAAACTACGTAAATGTGGGAGGGGGTGTTACAAATGGGTTGTTTTAAATATCAATCTTGGTTGGATGAGTGGTTTCAAATGGGATAACTATGCAATAATTTTAACTGAAATAGAAAAGGACAGGTCGAGGTATTGTTTATCTCCAACAACAAAAAAAATCAGACAAACATTTAATAACAAGAATGGGATGCGTTGTCCAAGGGGTTGACTGTGTGGAGCCTTGGAAAAGGATAGATAATTGGTATTTTGGGGATACATATGCTAAACTGAAAACACACCCTCATTTCCTCATGCATGGGCAGTAGAGAAAAAGTAGGGGAAAGCGTATATTTATTGAGGGAAGAGAATTCATTTGCTGAACGCATACATAGTGGAAGAAATTTTAAAAGCACTACAAGAAAAATTCCTCCAAGGGTAGAGGTTAAAAACATAGAGAGAGAAAAAATCAGAATTCATAGAAACCAAGATCTGAAGAAAGTAACCAATTGAAGAACCCTCACATAGGCTTGCTAGGTGAAAATGTGATAGAGAGTAGTGGCTTTCCGAAAGGCTCAAGAACCCATTAGAAGCTTATGGATTGATGAACCAACTGAATTAGGAAGAGACACTCAGGTACTTGTGAGGGATGATGAACCACCAGTAGTTGCCTTAGGGCTCAAACTTTAGTGCCTGACTCACTGATAAATTACCTGGAGAGGTGATCTATTTACCCATCGATATCTTATCCATTACTGAGCCTTCATGTGATGTGGAATCTCTTCTCCTGAAAGTGAGTTGAAACTCTTTGTATTGTGGTATCCCGACATGGATGATATCATGTTTAAAAAGTTTTGAAAATTTAAGTGAAGCCTTGTGGGGTTGGGGGATGAAGGCAGTGTGGCCTTGTGGCATCATGTTTTAGGTGGTCTATTGGATAAATTTTCCTCTTAAAAGCACTCCACCTCAAGCACTAAAATTTGGCTCAGGGATGACAACTACAAGTAATTATGGTTGTAGCTTTTCTATAGTTGGCTAGAGAGTTAGAGTCCCACTCTCAATTTCCATATCTCTTATAATACAAGTATACTCTCATGTTACATGCTTGTGATTATTACAACTTTGTTCACTGTTTTTATTTAATTCTATGTTAATATCGAGGAGTGTTGATTTTCCTGCATGAGTAAGGAGTGTCATTATATTGTGTAAGAATTTGATGGAATTGTTCATTTCCTATGGATATCTTTAGGCTTGAAAATTCACCACAGTTGCTTGAATTTAAAGAGATAGGTAATCTCTATCTATGGCTAATTGCTTACTTTGAATTGTTGGAATATTTGGTTAATGTGTTGATAATCTTGCCTATATCAATGAGTATGCGTGGGAAACCAGGCTAGACTGAGCTTCATTTAAGCTCAAGGAGATAACATTTTTTTGTATCTCTATATATAATATATATATATATATATATATATATATATATATATGTGTGTGTGTGTGTGTTTTGTAGAATATAGGCCGAGGGGATTTATGAACTCATTTTTATGAAAAAACAAATGTTGGACTCAAGCCCCAATTTTATCTGAACCACCACAGTTAAAACATGATTATGTCCTCGAAAATCAGTGGGTTCAAGCCTTGTGCATATTTATGTGCACATGCATCAAGTGGGTTGGGTCTCGATGATCTTCGAGCTTGGGCACTAAGTTGTAATAAGCCTTGTACCATAGAACCACCATGACTAAGTTCTAAGGGCAGAAAGGCCCAAGTATTCACATATATTGTATAGGTGAAGGTTGTAATATTAGGGGTCGAAGGAGCCCGGAGGCTCAAGCTTAGTATGATAGGTGACTAGGCGTAGTGACCAAGCCTGTAAGTAAGGGAAATCTAGGCCATTGAAGGATGAGTGTTCATGTTCGTTGGATGAACCTCGATGCTCTGTCCCCATAAGTACCAAAGGGAGAACCAAGAGGTAACTCCCAAGATCAAATCTCTGAGATGACGTGGTAGTGGGGCCATTATCAAACCTAAGTGGAAACCATTGTTATAAGTCACAAGGTAAGAAGGATTGATAAATGATGATGCCACCCTTACGTTTAGGACTGGTGATTTCACCCTAAAACCTGTTCCCCAAATATTTTTGATGGACTACTTGGTAGCACCCATTGGGATTTAAGTGTCAGGGTGACATGGTGCATGGGCCTCTTTCACTGGGACAAGCGTTGTGTGTGGTGCGATTGTGTTTGGTTACAGGTTAAGGAGGGAGACTAAGTCATATAATGGGATTTGTCTTGCCACTTAGCCCGAAGGGAATGTCCCCAATAGTTTTTTCAAGGAGAAACATGGGAATCCGTTGGGGTTTTATGCAGTGGGGTGACGTGGCCATAGAGGGCCTACAGTCACACACATCACACACACACACACACAATGTTATAGTTGGTTGTGGGGACTCTATAAGTGGGGTTATATATTACTTGGTATGAGTGGGTTAGCTTCTATCACTTGGCTATGACGTGGCACTTGACCGGGATAACCATGTGGACACCACATGGTAGGCATGATGACATGGCACAATCGAATTGTACATGACTTTAATTGGTCATATATTTTGATCTGGGAGTTAGATCAAGGCAAATTTCATATCATTAGAAAGGTCTCAACGAGAAAAATGCAAGAATGTTGTATGTTTAGGTTTTGAGTAAATCGAAAAAAGAAAAAGAAAAGAAAAGAAGGGGTCCCATTTCCATATTGGGAGTCAGGTCATCATAGTTTTGGCTGGGGTTAGTAGGGGGTACGTTATACAGTGGTATTAGAGCTTCCAATTTCCACACTTGGAGTGTATGGGATCTATGGAAGAAGTAACCAAGCAAAGGTTCAACATTGGACCTCTGAATATCAAGTGAGGCCTTAGAGCATTGTGATAAGCATAAAAAACCTAATTATTTTTATGGGTTGATTATGTGTATTGTTTGGTGTGTCTTCACATGCATGTAGAATGACACAAATGATGTATATGATTTTATTGATACTAATGTACTAATCAAGGTGTATTGTTGTAGTTAGCTTTACACAAGGATATTTCCAATAACAACCCAGGGTGATAATGTTTATTATGCATTTGAGATTGTTAAAATCTAACTATTATGTATGTGCATGAAAACACATTGAGTTTAACGACCACATGAACAACATTATGAGACTACTTATAGAAGGCCACAACATCACCAATATCATCATCATGGGAAGAGAAGGGAGAGAGGATGTGTACTGGAGGAGTTTAAGAAGGTCAAGCCTCCTATATTTTATGGCGAAATAAAGAAATCAGAGGATGCATAAGCCTAACTGTTGGGAATGAGAAATTTTTTTTGACTTCATGATTACTCAGAAAACATGAAAGCAAAAATAGTTACTTTCAACCAAAAATTCAAGGCTAACATTTGGTGGGAATACCTAGAAAATGTAAAGGGCATAAGAGAAGAGGAGTTGTCATGGAAAAAAGTCAAGGAATATTTCAAAAATAAGTATCTATCTGAGAGATACTTAGAAAATAAGGCTAAGGATTTCTATGAGCTCAAATTTGGTCAAATGAAGATGATGAGTACACCACCAAATTCTTAGCGTTGTTAAGGTATACTTCATAGCTTAAGGGAAAATAAATAAATATTCATAGGTATGTTAGTGGCCTGCCACAATCCTTTAAGATATGATTGAGTTCAATAAGCCTAAGACATTAAAGGATGAAATTTGAAAACTGAAGCATTTCTATGAGTAGTCTAGGCATGAACTTGAGTATAAATCAAATGAGAAATTCAAAGGCAATGCCAAGTTTATAGGAAAAAGGTAAAAAGCAACAAAGGGAACAAGTGCAACCCCTATTAACCAAGAAAATAAAAAGAGGTCTAGAACTGTTGGTAGAGGCTATACCACTCAATAAGAAGCCAAGAGTTATGAGAAGGGTCCATATAAGTGTTGGACTTGTGGAGGGAATCACTTAAGGAAAGATTTCCCACAACAAAATCACGCTGGCCCGAGACTGTACAACACGTAGGAAGAAGAGATAGTTAAGGACATGGCCCAAAATATACCCAAAGTATATGCAGTCGTGGACAATAGACATGCCGACCATCAACCTTCTATAATTGAAATGGAAGGTAAACTCTATAATCGAATTATTTATATTTTAATTGACTTGGGCTCTAATTACAACTATATTAGTCCTGAACTTGTGGATCAATGTAAGCTAGCTAAAGATATGCATGAAATTTCATGGTTGGTTCAATTAGCAACGAGAACAAAAAAAAGGGTAAGCCAATGGGTTAAATCACGTGGATTTGAACTCAATGGCATGCCAACGACAACAAATATTAATTTGCTTCCTTTAGGTGCATATAATATGTTGTTGGGCATGGATTAACTGTATACACATTGGACAAAATTATATTGTTATTAGAAGGCTATTGAGCACCAATATTTTTTGTAAATAAAAAGTATGGCACAATTAGGGTATGCATTGATGGCATGTAGTTGAACAAGGTGACTAGAAAAATCAGGTATCCATTACCACAGATCAACGATTTATTTGATCAGTTGAGAGGAGCAACAATTTTCTCCAAAATCGATTTAAGGTCAGGATACCATCAAGTGTGCATCAAGGGGGAAGATATCCACAAGACAAATTTTCAATCAAGGTATGGGCATTATGAGTTTGTAGTAGTGCCCTTTGGACTTAATAATGCCCTTGCCACTTTTATGTCCTTAATGAACAATGTGTTGTGCCCTTATCTAAATAAATTTGTGATTGTTTTTGTTGATGAAATTTTGGTCTATTCAAAAACCAAGGAAGAACATGAAGATCATTTGACTATGGTACTATAACTACTAAGAGAGCATAAAATTTATGCAAACCTTAGTAAATGTAATTTCTTTCAATCACATATTCGTTACTTGGGGCACATCATCTCAAAGGAGGGAGTAGCAATTGATCCAAGGAAGGTTAAGGTCATCGTGGCATGGCCAACCCCTAAGAATGTGGTTGAAGTTACTGTTGGAAAGTGTAACTAGGTTCGGTCTTCATAATGACTATGTAATTATGTATTTATATAATGAATAAGACAAAGATAATAAAATATATTTATTGTTCAGCTTGCTTCATGGGTTTCATGAGCAATGGATTTTATTATAGGTCAAAGACTTCTTCTTGATGTATTTTAGGATTTGTCATCTTGTCATAAATGTACAAATTAGAGTCATGTACATGAATCAATGTTACACTGATAAAGTGTCAAAGAAACAATGTAAAAAATGTTCAACACCATTGTCACCTTGTTGAAAGAATACTCCTTGAAGTCGACCTCACAAAAGTAGGTCAAGTCGACTTGAGAACACTGCTAATGAATCGTCACACTCCTTCATGGTAAGGTTGGCTTAATTGTAGGTTGAGACAACTATATATACCCAACTATGCTATGGAGAACAGAGACAATTACAGTTCAGATTGTTTGTGATTTTCAGACATATATACAATGACAGTCTGTGGTGATACAAGCAAGGAAAAGGTAAGTATCACAGAAAATAAGCAAGGAAGACGATACATATTACAATGAAGAATAGGTCTATAACACAATACTAAAAAGCGAGGAAGCCAAGACCTATTACAACAAAGGAGAGGCCTGTCATCCCATGCGTAACACAATGCTGAAGAAGGAGGAGATATAACATAGAGAAGGAGTATAATATCTCTATTTTGGGACAAAAACATATATCTGAAGAAGGTTGAATATTGTCTATAGTACTAAGGGAGGATTACCACAGTGTTAGAAGGGATCTTAGACTCAAGTATAAATGATACAATAATAATATCAAGAAGGAGTTCTAAGGAGGCCAAGGCTATATCAATATAAGACTAAGGAGATGCACATTGTTCAAGGATATTAGATAGCGGACCGAGCTTCCCTTGTGCAAGTACAAAATGGTGCAGAAATGAATGTTGTCATAGGGAGCCAAGAAGAGCAGGTGACAAGGATGTTGGGCGTATACTAAGGTCAAGGGCTTGTTTCATGGTCATGGTACTTGTCAACTGAAAGTCTATAAGAAGAATTACTTGTGGTTTTTCCTCTCCAAGAGGGAGAGGTTTTGGCCCTGGCTTGAATAGCCTAAATTTGTGTCTCTTGTGTTTTGATAATTGACTTGATGAAAGACCTAATAAGCTAATAAAGAGAAGACCTAAGTAAGAGAAGTAAGCTCACAAGTAATTATCAAGTATAGAATTGAATTAAATGCCACCCTACCTATTTCTCAACATGGTATCAGAGCTAAGGTGCTGAATATATGGGATACTTGACAAGGAGACACTCAAGGATTAAAGAGCAAGAATCCATTTCTCTAGAAATCATCAAAGTCAAGGTCAAATTTTTCATTGGAAAGTCAAATCAGTTTGCAAGAAAATTATCAAGCCATCTCAAGAAGACCTTCAAAGGATCCACTCATCAAGAAGATGACATTTTCCATCAAAGATTTATGATATTGAATACATTGTTGGAAGACACATCATCAAGAATCATCCAACACGATTCAACACCTTTGAATACATCATCATTCTGAAGACATCCTTGATCATTAAAGGTAATTAAAGGAATCAATCTAAGAGGGAGTTCCTGCTATCATTTTCATCATCATCATCAAGGAAGCTAATAGGAGGAAGAAATCAATACACTCAAGTAAGTATCTCTATGACCTCATCTAAATATGTCAAAATGACTTATTGCAAAGAGAGCAGAAAATTGGTTGGGTCATCAAACTTTAGTGCATGGAAGAACAATACATATTTGAATCTAATCGAAGATGAAGTTATGGGATACATCAAAGGATGTACAACTTAACCCTCAAAAGAATATGCTCCAGCTCATGCTAAGTACATGAAAGGAGAAATCAGAGCATGTAAGGACTCACTCATACCCTATGTATCAAAACTATAAATTGCAAAAGAAATATATGAGAAATTGGTGGAGGTATTCTTCGTGAGTACTGTAGGAGAAATAATCTCTCTGAGACAAGTGCTATACAAGATGAAATTGTCAAGAGAGGAAGGAATCACTTCATATTTTATGAAGATTTCTGAAATATGAGACCAATTTTAGGAATTGGGAGAAGTAATGTCTGATAGTGAGATGACTACAATGGTGCTAAATGCTCTACCAAGAGAATGGGAAAACTTCACTTCAAGCTTATACGGTGTTAGTGACCTATAAATATAAGATTCATAATTTTGACTTGACTAATGGTAATCTTGTAAATATGTACATACTTTGCCTTCTGCAAGTTGTATTCTCATATTTTGTAAAAAAATAAAATAATAAAAAATAATAATAAAAATAATAATAATAAAAAATAAAAAATTAATAATAATAATAAAATAAAAAAGAGGATAAAAAGTCCTAAAAGAAAAATCAAAGGACTTAGAAAAAATAATAGACCCCAAAGAAAAATGAATAAAACATGAAAGTGTGCAAGTCTAAATGCCACTAATTTTACCTTTTGCAGTTGATTATGGCAGAGTGTCAATAAATGCCATAATCCATGATGAGTTAAACAGTCTAATATTGACTTTTCATGTTTCAATTTCACTTGTTATAGTTAGAGAATAAAGAATTGTCATATAGTTTAATCATGACAATTCAGTAGTTAGGTAGAGAATAAGTGAATCCAATAGTTTAATCTGGATTCCTGGATGAAATAAGTGTAAAAATAGATAGTTTTATTGCTTTCAGAAAGAATAAATGTTGTAAAGGTTGCAAGCTCAAATGCACCTAATCAAAATGGAAGAAAAAATGTTAGCAGTTAAAATTGGGTAGGTAGAAGAAGGTGAGAAACATCAATGTAAATATTATTCACCAGGGCTGCAAATAACTAACTTCCCCTCCCCATAGCCATTAAGCATTCTAAGCTATCAGTAAAAAAGGCTCAAGGCATTTCCATGACTTTTGTTGGGACCGGACCCAAGGCTCTATGGCTGACTAGTTGAAAATGTTAAGTTGTTATATTAATCCAAAAAAATCACATCATTTTCCATTCATGCATTCATTTCCATGAAAAATCATAAGTAAAAACTTCATTTTTACTTAAAGATACTCTAATCCCCATTTAATTAATTTCCCACATATCATAAAGGCATAAAACCTTCAAAATTACATTTTATCCTAAGATGAAGTGATGAAGTTATTATAATGCAAATTTGCCTTTAAACTTCACTTTTCTTAGTTATGTTAATGTATTTTGAGTATCCATTGTTCCCTTGTCATTTTAACTTTAACTTATTTAATAACTCCCTAGAAAATAATATTTTCATATTAGTATAACTTCCTTTTTATATTAAAAAACCCCCAAAACCCATTAATATAACTTTAGTCAAAGTTATTTATCCCCACATGTTTAAATAAAGACCCACATTATATCCCCTTTGGCTAAAAATAACCTTATATAAATATCCCGCCCTCTATGGTTATTAAATCAACATGATTTAATTAACTATATAATAAAAATACTCAAAAAATCATTAAACATGTTTCAATATGTGATTAAAAAAAAAAAAAACATAAAACCCGAAGTTTAATTTAAACTAAACTTCACTAGACCCACCCCTCTGTCTATATTCTCCCTTCCCGACTCCCTTAACCCAAGGTTAAAACTATAACCTTATCTATTTTTCCCGATATGTACTCCATTACCGTAGTCTTTAACCTTAGTTGAAACCCCGTTATACCCCTCCCGACCACTTTTTCCTATGTATAAAGCCTGTTTATATATAAACTTTAACAAAATCCTCTGCGCCATCGGGTCTAATCTTAGCCATTAGATCCTTATTAACCTTTTGATCCGACGTTTCTCATAAAACACGATAATCCTATCTCCATGCTCCTTCATTCCCTATCGCGTAGCTAATCATCCTCTGTAATCCAACGGCTCATATGCAACCCGATAACTCATTAATCCTATCCCCACCATCCTTATCGCGCTTAATGTCCATCGTAGATCTCCACTCACCAGATCCTACGGCCACCATTCAAAGCCCCAGCCCCACTACATTACCCTATAGCTTTCAATTTAATCTTGACCGTTCGCTTATCATAGTCAAATCCAATGGTGCCAATCCCATATCGCGCGATGAAAATAATCGACCCAAGTTTCCAAAAAATTACGCGATATAAGTTGTTTCCCAATACCACCCTCTGCCGACATGTCAAAATTCTATATCGCGTGCAAAAAGTGAAATTCAGCTTACCACCTCTAAGTTGCGCGAAAACTGCCCGATCCCAAATCAAAACCGCTCCCGCCATTCCTGCAATAAATGTGATTGAATGTGATATGAATTAAGGTTTTATGCCTTGGTTTTTAATTATTTTCATAAGCATTTCACGTATTTATCGTATACAACACTAAGAAACCTTCACAAAACCTCCCAATGCCATTTTTGAGCCATTTATGAACCAATTTAACTTCTCAGTACTGTGTTTACTCTCAGAGTTGTTCCCAAGAATCTCCATGACCTCGACGTAAGTTATTGAATTGAAGGCGGTGGGGAACCAACAACTCCTCACTCACGCAATCATACTGTCATAGGTATTTTTCCTGTTACGACTTTGTAAAATATTTCAATTCCAGGGGAAATTAAACATATTGAACTGCCATTTCCTAGAATTAGTTGAATTACCCATTTAGGAAATCTAAAAATCTCCAAAATACAGGGGAAACCCTGTCAAAATTTCTCCAGAATCCACATCTTCCATTTTAGCAGGTTTTTAGCCCTTCCTAGATCATTTTCACTGTTGAACTTGATCTAAACAATCCTCTGTGCATAAGAAACTCTTTTTATCATCCAGAGCCCTACTCAGAGTCTGAAATTTGCCAGTGAAATCTTTCAATTGTCCCTTGTTTCCCAAAAAGAACCCATCAAACTGTTTAATCTTGCTTTGTTCATCCAAAATGACTAAGAAACAACTCCTAAGTATGGAGGACCAAAATCCCAGAAAAATGTCTCAAGTAAGTTACCTCAGGCTGAACCTTCAAAAATTGATAAACCTACTCCTGCACTCACAGCTAAAACAACTGAAGTTGTGAGACCGGTACAACCTCCCATTACTTCTCAAGAAAGTAGCTCCTTGCTTGATCTTGACTATAGAATTTTTGATCCTTCAGTTGAATTCAACCTCTTAGAAGTTCACAATTGGTGTTTTGGAAAGTCTGTAGAAAAAGCCAAAGGTGGTGTACCCATTTGGGAGTCCAATCTACCAAAGTATTTTGTTCCTCTCACTCATCAAGCCCCTGATTTTTTCAGACTATGTCAACTGTATTATCTTCTTGATCAAAGGTGTATTATCGATAAAGACGGGGAAGTAATGTTCTACACCAATGCTGAGTCCATAAATTCCATGATGCAAATGAAACATGACCCCAATTCAGTTTCATTATCAATAGAAGATCTGACCCAGCTGTACTTGGACTTAGATTTTTCTGCCAGGTTCAACATATTTCAGACTTTTTGGCCTACACATGTTAATGTCCCTAAAGTAAATCCTCCCTTTGATACATTTGACTTTCCAGAGGAAACAAGGCAGATTGTCTCCATGCTGTCATTTATACTGGGATATAACAATGATGAATTCACTGATGCTTCCATCTTGGGTTTTTTGTCAACCTCGACTCCTGGCCAGCCTCCATCCATTATCTTCAATTTTTCCAAATTTATTGTCGACAACATGCACTATCAATTGACCAAATTACCAGAGGAGGGAGTTTTTAGATACACATCATATCTACTACATATTTTCTTGTATTATCAAACAAAAAAGTTTCCCATTGAGTTACAGAAATTGGATGTAGAAGGAAAATTCCTGTCAGTTGTGTTTTGGATGACTTATTCATAATTCCGGCTATGAATTTATTGACTAAGGAAGAAACTCCCATAATTAATGAAGAAACTAAGAGAATCTTATAGTTGTCTGAGAACTGTAAGACTGGGGATTGGTACTTATACAGGAATCACACAGAGATCAGAGTGTATGGTGCACTCTTGGCCCCATACAAACTTCCAAGGTTTGTAACTTCAATAATTTTTGCTTTAGAATATTTAAGGCAAATATTGAATGCAGATGAAGTAAATTTTATGGCCTCTAGGAAAAAGACCCAATTTAAACTCAAACATCAGATTGGGCCATTCATTGTCAACAATAGAGAATTTGAAAATGAGATTAATATCAAATTAAAAGAATACAAATTCCCATAGATTTTTATGTGGAATTATGACCCTCAGGGTGTCTTGAGCACAATCATATTAAAATGCAAGTTGTCTCCTTTCTTGCATGATTCCAAGCCCCAAATTGAAAAATTTGACAATCAATTTGAGTGGGAGGCAAATACATTGCTTGATGAAGATACACAGGATATGCAAGCAGGTAATGTATAGGAAAAACATGTTGATCAAACAAAATTTCTTACAGTTGATAAAGAGGTTGAAGTTTCTCATAAAAGAATCGGAGAAGAGGTCAATTATATTGCAGAAACCATCATAGGCAAGAAATTTAAAACCTCCTATAGCAAGAGAACCAAATTAACTACTGAAGATAAAGATAAAGCAATTGAAATTGATGATAATAATGGTCATGAAACTGATGATGAGGCAACAAAGATAGTAACTGAAACACTCAGAGAACTTCAAAAGAATCAATTTGAAACACAGGATAAAGATACAGTGATGGTTGAGAAACAAACTGATGTAGAAATTCCTTGTTCCTCAAATGAAACTGATAACATAGAGTTAGACATCCAGGTTAAATTCAGACAAATCAAAGAGAAGAATGAAGAAATAAAGAATGAAGTATATTCCAAGTTTCTGAAAGAGAAACCTGGAAATAAAGATAGACTTCTCTCTTCTTTTGATTATTATTCTAACAAATTGGTAATGTCATTTTTGAAACCTACAGTGGATGATCCAAAATCAGTAGCAGACTTTTCAAAGACTGATTTGGAAGTAGATGTAGATGCAGTCCATGAATTAGATCAAATAGAATTCCACAGGAGCAATACAGAGATTTTGTATTCAAAGATAGTCAACAAAACAATGAGCTTTGTTAAACTTCAGAAGATAGTGACAAATCTGCAAAATCAAATGAAATTGGACAAAGCATCGTTGGATGCTAATGGATTGAGAATCAAAGAATTGGAAGAATTGGTGATTGAAGCAGGAGCTGATCCAGTTAACATTGAAATTACAAAGGCTTTAATCAAATAGAAAAATAAAGACATAGCTTCTCTAAGGAGGCAACTGAAATTGCCTTAAAGTGAACATCCCCAGGCAGAGGAGATCCTTCAATAGAAAACTGAAAATGATGAATTAAGTCAATTGGTTTTAAAAATAACTGCACAGCTCAAAGGAATGGAAAAACAAACTGAAGCCTTCATGAAGGAAAATGAAGCATTGAAAAAGGATAAAGAAGTCATTCCTATAGTTATTCCATTAGTAAGCACTGATGTACCTTCTACTCTAGCTGAACATCTTACACCTCAAGGGAAATTGGCAACTGCAGTGTCAATTTCATCAGAGGATGATTCTGCTGTTGCATCTTCAAATACACAGGTACAAACATGGATAGAAAAAGGAGCTACAGAATTGGTAAAACCTATGGAAGAGATGACTTTAAAGAATGATGAGATCAAAATATTGAAAAAAACAAATGCAAACTTAGAATCTGCTTACAAAGATGTTGCAATTACTTCCAAGGGCCTTGAACAAAGGGTAAAGACATTAGAAGAAAGGATCTTGATCCTCCAAAAGGAAGTAAATCTTACAAATCAGGTTGCCTACATCAAAATTCATTTGTGGACAAAAATCACTGAAGGCATTCACACATAGTGGCCTTCTATTCAGATAATATATGAGCAAAAAATCTGCTACAAGCTGCCTTAGTAGAGATTGAAAAAACAAAGGAGGAACTTGGAAACAAACCACCACAAGCAATCCAACTCATATCACTTTTGAAGAGTAAGAACATGGTAGAATTAGAAGAGTTGAAAATTCTTGATAGGACAGAGGTCGTCCTTCAAATTAGAAAAATCCCGACAAAAATAAAAATTATGAATAATCTGGAAAAAAAGTGTGATACGATGAACTTATCAATTACTAAATTCAAGACAAAATATGACTTGCTGCTAGAAGCAGGACTTCCAGATATTCATGGATTCATGAGAAACTAATGGCCCATAAGGACTATGAATAGAAGATTAGAGGTCATGCTAAGGATCAGGTTAATAAACCTTTTCCTCAAGGGTCTCCAAGTGGCAAAGTAGTACTTCAATATTTTGAGAATTTATTCTTGCTGGAGAATGAAATTAAACACATGTTCATAGTAAAGCCAAATTTTTCTAAGTACACAGAAGCTGATGAAAGCTATAGAAAATTGAAGAATATGAAGATCCCCACTGCTGAACGGTGGCAAGAATTCACAAATCTGATGTGAATTTGACAGGTGAAGGGCAATAAAATCACATAAAAAAATCATATTCTACTGTTACTTTATGGTGAAAAAAATCAAGGTCGAAGTGTATCAAATGTCAAAGTGTATCAGTAAAAGAAAATTGTTACTGCTGGTTATTTTTCAATTACAGCAGTGAAACAGTGAAAAGCAGAGATAAATAGTATCATAACAGAAGGTGAAAAAGAGGAGTATTCTACAAGTCATCTTCCATGAGATAATGTCTCAATTGCTAGCAACGCTTCCAGCTAATCAAAAAATCAGTTTGAATAAAATAAACAGTTCTATTTTTTCTTGTAAAAGAGGACAGCTTGCAAATTGTTTTGCTGTTGTCCCTCTTCTCATGTAATATTTCCTATTTTTTCTTGAGATATTATCTCAAATTTGAGATATTTTGTAAGTAATTCAATTATATAAATACTTAATCTTTCGAAGTATTTAGGGTGGAATAAAATTATCAAGACTACTATAGACTTTTTTGTTGAAAACATTGGGATTTTATGTGAGTTAAGTTGAAGCAGCAGGTTGCAAACTGAAGCAAATGGACATCAGATGAGTATTGTATCTTCCAGTTTTCATTATTTATTTCTTTAAGTTTCATTCATACATCTTGTGTTATTTTACATCTTAAATGAATAACTAGGAAAGGTATTACATAATCAGTGTAAAAAGCTCTCTGTTCTTACTAGTTTTCATGTTTATGTTTTCTGCTGATTTCCAGACTTTAGAATTCTTAATTGCTCTTTAGTCTCGTTTAACCTCAATTTCCCTCTTCATTTTCGGTGATCTAAGGATTCTTAAGTTCCCTTAGTCTAGATCATACCACTTCATCAAAATAGCCTTTTAAAACCCTCTAAAGATCATCTATCTTGCCCTTAGTATATTTGTTCTTTTGACCTTAGTTTTCTAGTCTTGTTTGCTATACATTTGACTCCATTTCCTAACGGTTAGGTGGATATTTCTATGGTTTCCCTTGTAGCCCTTTATTCCTACCAACATTCAAAAAATAAAACCAAATTGTCCACTCATAGCTAGCCTAAAACCCATTACAAAACAAAGCTAAATCTTAAGGGGAGATCCCTCTCCAGAACTCAGGAAGGCTAGATCCTGAATTCTAAAAGAGGTTCTTGGTTACCCCTATTTTTCTTTAACTATAAAACAAAATCCCATGACCTAAGAATTATTAGGGTGATAACATACTGGCGACCATACTGGGGAACTAACCACTCTCCAGTTTTAAGTTTAATCTTGGAGGAAGATTTTTAAACATTGTCTTTTCCACTTTAAGATTAAGTTTAAAGGTTGTGGGTATTTACACAATAAAAATTATGTCTCCCAAAAAATTCTATTGCACTAGATCCAACCTCGATCCTAACCCTCCAGATATAGTAGACAATCCGGACCAGATAGGAAAAAAGAAAAAATAAACTGTTAGTTCAGAAATTGAAGTACGTCTGAAAAGAGCTGATTCTTTACCCATAGAATTAGTAAGATTATGAGATATTTCATTTGATTTGAAGTTTGAAAAATCACTATTTAGAACCAAATTTGAATCTTATTTAAAGGAAATTTTTTAAGATCCTGTTTTTACCTCTTTTGTGAGTGAGAAACATAAAATTATTTCAGTACCTACTAAATCAGACAAAACTGAAAGTCAAAGTCCAGTAAAAAGGGTAAGTGTCACAAAAATTAAAGACATTGAAGAAGCTGTTAAGTTAGCCAATTTTTTGTCTCAATTAAAACCTCCAGTTTCCCAACTATACACCAAAGTCTTTCCAGCATCAGATTCTACTTTGTATGCTGCCACTTCATTTACAGATTCTATTGTCAGTTCACCTCAAGAGCCTATAAGTCCTGAGTTTCCTCTGCAGCATAGGATCATATATTCATCATATCCTCAATCCACCGCTAGTTCATCCACAGAACCATTCATCCCTGAGTTTCCTTTGCAGCCCAAAGTAGTATTTCCATCATTTACTCAGTCCACTTCATCCACTACCTCTATAAGCTCCAACCATAATACTCTTTCTCATCTCCTTTTACAAGCTCTTCAAGTACATCCATTGTTGTAACCAGCACTATCCCTTCCACTACTACTATACCTCCCAGTTTAGCAAAAATCCAAGCCATGGAAGCCAAATATGCTCCCTTGGTCTTACCTCAAAATCTCCATGACATGCCCCAAAATTATCAAAAAGATATCCCATTGTTTGATAATCTTTCACAAATTACTGCACAACAACATATCACCAGAATGAATGATTTTTGGGAAATTTATGAGATAGATGAATCTGATGTCCAAATGAGGTTGTTTGCACAAAGCTTAATTGGAGAAGTAAAAACATGGTTTTTGAAGTTTAGGTGTTGGTAGTATAGCAGACCTAGCTGCATTCCATAGAGCATTCCTAGATAAATGGGAAAAGAAGAAGAATCCTATGCAAATACTATCTGAGTTTGATGCTGTTAAGAGAGCCCCCAATGAGTCTGTCTAAGATTTTTGCACCAGATACAACAGTGTTTACAACGCTATTCCCGCTAACCTTAAACCCACTATGTATTCCATGCTACTCAAATTCCCTGATTGTTTTGATGTAGACATGGCTTACCAACTTAGAGAAAGAGATGTAGATACCCTAGAAAAAATGCAACAGAATGCTGTAGGTGTAGAAATCATTATCCTTGCTAAGAAAGCTAGAATGAGAAATGAGAGGAGGGTTACTATCAAAGAAGAAGCTTCAAACTTAGATGGTAAATTTGATTTTATTACCAAAACATTAGAAAAAGTAGTTGAGAGACTAGATCACATTGAAAGAAAACCACAATGGGAGAATCAATCCCAAATCATGAATCCCAACTACAAGAAAAAAAAAAATCTTGGGAAAGGTAAAGAACCTTCTCCTGATTAGAACATAAGACCCCAATTCCAAGAAAACTTTGCAGAGAGTTCACAAAACAATGTTGAGGAGGAGGAAGACATCAACATAGTTATGGGGATAGATGAAAACAATACAATTTTCCTCACACAAGAAGACTAGGAACTCTTTGAGCTACAATAGTTCAAAGTGGAATATGGTGAATCCTTCGATTATAAGCAAGGTTATAATCGAAAACTAATGAGCCTACTATAAAGAACAATGCTCCAACCCAGCAAAGCCAAAACAAAAAGAATATTGATGCTCCTAAAACAAAATTTTTGCAGATTCTTCCCAGAGAAAATAAACAAAATTCAAACCCACCCAGTCCTAAAAAATAGCAAAGTCCAAAGATTGTAGATATTACTGATGAGGTGGCTCAATCCTCCAAAGATGCCCAAAAGGCTAATACTACAAAGACCACCAATTCAGCAACATCTACTAACCCAAAAAAGAATCCAGCTAACTCAAAATCATCAAATCCTAAATCTTCTACTGAGAATCCCAAATCTGATAAAGCATCTACTAACCCTTAAAATGTTCCTGAAAAAAACAATTAAAGATAGCAGAAACCAAGAAACTCAAACAGAAGACAAAAGAAGACCTCAAGCCAAAGTTAAAATTGTTGAAACACAAGAAAATCCATCCCAAACCATAGTTCCAAAAGATGAGTTAATTCAAGCCATCAAAACTCAGTCAACATTTAACATGCAATCTGAAATATCCAAGTTAAAAATAGTTGTTCCCTTAGTTGAATTTGCTAAAAATGACTTGTATAGATCGATTATTACTGAAACATTGAATGTAAATGAAAATGAGGATACAATTAATATGAGTGATGATAGAACTAAATTAATCTTTGGTCCAAATGTAGATGGTAAGCATTCATATGGGTCAGTACCTCCATTTTATCTAAGTCTTACTGTACATGATCAGATATTACACAATGCTATGCTAGATACTGGAGCTTCCCATAACCTAATGCCCAGAGAAATAATGGAAACCCTGAATTTAGACATAACCCGACCTTATAAAGACCTTTTTTCATTTGATTCATCCAAAGTCAAATGCATAGTATTGATTAAAGATCTATATGTAAACTTAGTCTAATATCTTGGTAAAAGCATGATCATGGATGTTGTGGTAGTTGACATCCCGCCAAAGTATGGCATGCTTCTTTCTCGCTCATGGGGAGCAAAGTTGCAGGGATCTCTACAACTTGACATGAGTTATGCCACTATCTCGGTATTTGGACATCCCAAAAAGCTTTACAGAGAAACCTTAATGAAGTTTATGATCAGTACTGCTGACAGACCTACCAATTATCCAATCTATTCAACTCCTACTGATCTTGATTCCTTTATTCTCAGTAATTCTGATTATAATGACAACCAAATTGAAATCACTGATAAGAAACTTAAAATAATGGATGATTACATTGGTCACGAGGCTTTATGGCATTTAGATTTTCATGGATCAATGAATAAATCAGGAGCTAGAGCTGGTGTATGGATTACCAACATTGAAACAAGCCAATCCCAAGGACATGCCTTTAGATTGAATTTCAAATGCACCAATAATATGGCTGAATATTAGGCTTTAATCTTAGGTCTTCAAATCATTAGAAAATTGGGAGGGAAAATAATATTAGTCATGGGAGATTCAGAGCTAGTTATCAAGAAAATAAACGTGAAATATTCTATTCACAACCCCAGACTAGCCAGATACAGGGACACAGCAACAGATTTGGTTGAAGATTTGTTAGAAAACAAGTTTGCTATCATCCATAGAAAAAAGAACATGCAAGCCCATTGTTTGGCAACCTTTGCCAGCACTTGCAAACTTCCATTTTCACCAATACAAAAGTACACTGCTGAAATCAAACGCAGACCTGTTGTCCCAGATAATGTAAAATACTGGCAAATTTTCTTAGAAGATGAGAAAATTTATCAATTTTTGAACAATGAGTGAGAGTTTCAAAACTGTCAAATTGATAATGACTGTAATATAGATTCATCTTGTAATATAGATTCAAATTCTTGTCAAATAGATGATTTAGATAATTTAGATGTACATAATTTTGATAGACCTACTATATTTACTCAGAGTGACATAGATGAATTGGAAAAAGTAGATATAGAGGAAATGATGGAAGATGAACCAGATTTGATTGATTTAAAGCATAACATTTTACCTAGAGGTTTAAATCCCCTAGAAGATTTGTTTGATTCCAACGATGTGCCCAAAAGGCCAAAAATGGAACCAGTTAAGTCTGATATAGAAGAGTATAACATAGGAACAGATGAAAAACCAAAAATGATTAAACTATCAAAATCCTTTTCATCATAAGAAAAGGTCAAATACATAGAACTTTTGAAAGAATATCAGGATGTTTTTGCATGGGGTTACGAAGATTTGAAAAATTACAACAAAGACATAATTCAACATAAGATTCCTTTGAAAGAAAATCAAAAACCTTTTCAACAAAAACTAAGAAGGATTAATCCAATCTTGTTACCTTTAATCGAGAAAGAAGTTAAAAGAATGTTCGATGCACAAATAATTACACTAGTCATGTTTTCTGACTGGGTATCTAATTTAGTGCCCACTAGAAATAAAACATGAGAAATTCGACTGTGTATAGACATTATAAATCTCAATAAATCTTCTTTGAAAGACAATTAACCCTTGCCTAAAATGGATCATATTTTGCAGAGGGTGTCAGGTTCTTCAAGAATTTCTTTATTAGATGGTTTCTTTGGTTATAATCAAATTCTACTTCATAAAGATGATCAGACTAAAACTTCATTTACTACTCCCTGGGGCACTTTCATTTACATGAAAATTCCTTTTGGATTGAAAAATGTAGGAGCTACTTTTCAGAGAGCAATGGATATTGCCTTTGCTAAAGAGATCCATGAATTTTCAGTTATTTATCTTGATGATATTACTGTCTTTTCAAAAACAAATGATGAACACTTAGATCACCTGAGACAAGTTTTTATCAAATGTAGAAAATATGGTATATCCCTTAATCCCAAAAAGACTCTTTTTGGACTAGAAGAAAGAAAACTGATAGGTCACATAATTTCCAAAGAAGACATTAGAATAGACCCTGCAAGAATTGAAGCTATTCTAAACATTCAACCACCAAGGAACATAAAGGAACTTCAAGCATTCCTGGGTAAAATCAAAATTTTAAGATGATTTATCTCTAATCTGGCTGAAATCATAAAAGATCTCAATAATATTCTTAAAAAGGACTCTGCAATAAAATGGACAATAAAGGCCAAACAATCTTTCGAATCTATTAAACAGGCCTTGACAAAAGCACCAGTCCTCATCAGCCCAGATTATACAAAAGATTTCATAATATTTTCATTTGCATCTGAACACACCATAGCTGCAGTTCTTTTGCAGAAAAATAATCAAGGTTTTGAATAGCCAATTTCATTATTTAGTAAAGCCCTCAGAGATGCACCTTTGAAGTATAATATAATGGAAAAATAGGCTTTAGCCCTGGTTAAAGCCATCAAGGATTTCAGAGTGTATATACTTCATTCACACATCAGTGCATATGTCCCTAATGCAGTAATTAAATATATTCTGACATAAGATGGACCTGATGGTAGGAGAGGAAAGTGGATAGCCACTATCCTTGAGTACGATTTGGAAATCAAACCAAATAAGCTCATTAAATGACAGGGTTTAGCCAGATTGATGGATGAATCAAATTGCAATGCTTTAGACATTAATTTCATTGCACAAATAGATGACCAGGAGGAGATGGCGACTCCATTGATCAGTGAGGCCTATCTAGACTCACCATGGTACTTTGATATTATCTTTGTACTAACACATTTACAAGCTCCTCCTGGGCTAACAAAAACCAAGGCAAGATTCATCAAACAGAAAGAAATGAGGTTTTGTATCTTAAATAATGCACTTTACTGGAAAGAAAATACTGGGATTTTACTAAATTGTTTATTAAAATCTAAGGCTGACAAAATTCTTAAGGAATTTCATGCAGGTGACTGTGGAGGCCACCTATACTGGAAGAGTACGGCTGAGAAAATACTAAGAGCTGGTTTTTACTGGCCAACTTTATTTTCTGATGTCAAAAAATTTGTTACCTCTTGCCATACATGCCAAATTTTTTAAGGGAAAAAGAAACTATTGCCTTTACCTCTTAAACCTATATCAACTGAAAAACCATTTCAACTATGGGGGTTAGATTTTATTGGGGAAATCCATCCTCCCTTTTCAGGCCAACATAAATGGATTTTAACTGTTACAGATTACTTTAACAAGTGGATAGAAGCTATTCGCACTAGGCAAGCCACTAATTAAGTTAAAATCTCATTTATAGAAAGTAATATTTTATCAAGATTTGGATGTCCACATAAGATTATTACTGAAAATGTAGCAGTATTCAAATCCAAGAAAATGATTTCTTTCTGTCATAAATACCATATTACCTTAGGTCATTCCACATCATATTATCCCCAAGGTAATGGTTTAGCCGAATCATCAAACAAAAGCTTAATCAATATCATCAAAAAATTACTCCAAGAAAACAAAAGGACATGGAACAAAAAGCTGATTCATGCCCTATGGGCTGATAGGCTTACCACAAAAAAGTCTATTGGAACTTCACCGTATCAAATTTTTATGGAACATATGTTGTTTTCCCTTCTTCATTGGGTGTTCCAGTCATGAAGATTATCCAAGAATCATAGGTGGAAACAAATGATATTTAACGAAGAATCAATGAAACCATACATCTCCAACAAACTAGGGAAGAAGCTTATGAAAAATCACAACTTTTACATGATAAAATCAAAAATATTTTTGATAAAAGCGTTAAAGAAGATGATTTTTTCATAGGAGATCAAGTTTTGAGATGGGACTCACGAAGGGAAGATAAAGGCAAACATGGAAAGTTTGACTTTCTATGGCAAGAACCCTATGTGATATATGGTTACAGAGGTAATAATTCCTTTTTCATCGGGAATTTGGATGGAACTGAACTACAAGAAGGACCAGTGAATGGTAGGATGCTGAAACACTACTATTCTTTAGAGTCACTCAACAGTTAGATTGATTTACTTTATCATTGTAAATATTCATTGTTAGTGTGTAGATTGGATTGGAGATTTTATCTACAAAGTTGAAGCCCGAAGAGAAGGCCCTAAGATTTGCAGTATAAGATTTCATAAACATGAATGGTTGTAGAAAACAAAAGACAATTACAGGATCACCAAGGTCAAAGATGAAGGCTATTGATCTCAGAGTTCTTGACATTTCACCAGGAAATGCCATTCCCAAGTGAAGCCGATGTTAGCAACCTATAAATATAGGATTCATAATTTTGACTTGAATGATGGTAATCTTGTAAATATGTACATACTTTCCCTTCTGCAAGTTGTATTCCCATATTTTGTAAAAAATAAAATAATCAAAAAAATCAAAAAGAGGGTAAAAAGTCCTAAAAGAACAATCAAAGGACTTAGAAAAACTAATAGACCCCAAAAGAAAAAGATGAATAAAACATGAAAGTGTGCAAGTCTAAATGCCACTATTTTTACCTTTTGCGGTTGATTATGGCAGAGTGTCAATAAATGCCATAATCCATGATGAGTTAAATAGTTTAAACTTGACTTGTCATGTTTCAATTTCACTTGTTGTAGATAGAGAATAAGGAATTGTCATACAGTTTAATCATGACAATTCAGTAGTTAGGTAGAGAATAAGTGAATCCAACAGTTTAATCTGGATGCATGGATGAAATAACTGTAGAATTAGATAGTTTTATTGCTTTCAGAAAGAATAAATGTTGTAAAGGTTGCTAGCTCAAATGCACCGAATCAAAATGGAAGAAAAAATGTTAGCAGTTAAAATTGGGTAGGTAGAAGAAGGTGAGAAGCATAAATGTAAGTATTATTCACCAGAGTTGCGAATAACTAACTTCCCTCCCCATAGCCATTCATCATTCTAAACTATCAGTCAGAAGGGCTCAAGGCATTTCCTTGACTTTTGTTGAGACCGGACCCAAGGCTCTATGGCTGATTAGTTGAAAGTGTAAAATGTTTATATTAATCCCTCAAAATCACATCAATTTCCATTCATGCATTCATTTCCCTGAAAATCATACTCATTTTTACTTAAAAGGTACTATAATCCTCATTTAATTAACTTCCCACATCACATAAAAGCATAAAACCCTCAAAATCACATTTTATCCTAAGTTTAAGTGATGAAGTTATTTTAATGAAAATCTTCCTTTAAGACTTCTCTTTTCTTAGTTATGTTGATGTGTTTTGAGTATACATTGTCCCCTTGTCATATTAACTTTAACCTATTTTATAACTCCCTATATAATAACCTTTTCCTATATTATATAATTCCCTTTTATAAAATAACCCAAAAAACCCATTAATATAACTTTAGCCAAAGTTAATTATCCCCACATGTGTAAATAAAACCCACATTATACCCCCTTTGGCTAAATATATCATTATATAAATATCCCACCCTCTATGGTTATTAAATCAATTTGATTTAATTAACTATATAATAAAAATATATGAAAAATCATTAAACATGTTTCAATACATGTTTA
The DNA here is from genome assembly GCA_034641835.2 of Pinus albicaulis. Taxonomy (NCBI): domain Eukaryota; kingdom Viridiplantae; phylum Streptophyta; class Pinopsida; order Pinales; family Pinaceae; genus Pinus; species Pinus albicaulis. Next base: position 45,748 of record JAXQQM020071490.1, on the reverse strand, counting down.
AGACAAAAAAAAACATAAAACCCGAAGTTTAATTTAAACTAAACTTCACTAGACCCATCCCTTTGTCTATATTTTCCCTTCTCGACTCCCTTATCCAAAGGTTAAAACTATAACTTTATTTATTATTCCTGATATGTACTCCATTACCACAGTTTTTAACCTTAGTTAAAACCCCTTTATACCCCTCCCGACCAATTTTTCCTATGTATAAAGCCTGTTTATATATAAAATTTAACAAAATCCTCCACGCCATCGCATCTAATCTCAGTTGTTAAATCCTTATTAACCTTTTTGATCTGACGTTTCTCATAAAACACAATCATCTCACCTTACTTCCATTGCATTAAATAACATCCGTCCGATCCTCAATGAAATTTTAAACCAACGGCTCATATGCAACTTGATAAATCATTATTCTTGTCCCCACCATCCTTATCGCGCTTGATGTCCATCGTAGATCTCCACTCACCAGATCCTACGACCACCATTCAAAGCTCCGGCCCCACTACATTACCCCGCAGCTTTCAATTTAATTTTGACCGTTCGCTTATCATAGTCAAATCCAACGGTACCAATCCCATATCATGCAATGAAAATAATCGACCCAAGTTTCCAAAAAATTACGTGATATAAGCTGTTTTCCCATATTGCCCCCTGTCGACGTGTCAGTTTTCTATTCGATCGTGTGTAAAAAGTGAAATTCAGGTTACCACCTCATAGCTGCGCAAAAACTGCCCGATCCCAAAATCAAAACCGCTCCCACCATTCCTGCAATAAATGTGATTGAATGTGATATGACTTAAGGTTTTATGCCTTGGTTTTTTATTATTTTCATAAGAATTTCATGTATTTACCATAAAAAACACTAAGAAACCTTCACAAAACCTCCTGACCCCATTTTTGAGCCATTTGTGAACCAGTTTGACTTCTCAGTACTATTTTTACTCTTAAAGCTATTCCTAAGAATCTCCACGACAGCTGCCAGCCAAATTCGATACAATTGAAGATTGTTGCAGACCAGCAACTCCTCACAACTGCAAATCATACCTGTCATAGGCATTTTTTCACCATTCTAGCCTGTAAAATCCTTCAATTCCAAGGGAAATTAAACATATGGAACTACCATTTCATAGAATTAGTTTAATTACCCATTTAAGAAATCTAAAAATCTCCAAAATACAAGGGAAACCTTGTCAAAATTTCTCCAGAATCCACATTTTCCATTTAGTATGTTTTTAGCCATTCCTAGATCATTTTCACTACTGAACTTGATCTAAACAATCCTCTATGTATAAGAAACTCTTTTTATCATCGAGAACCCTACTCAGAGTCTAAATTTTTCCAGTGAAATATTCCAATTGTTTCTTGTTTCCTAAAAAAGAACTTAGCAAACTGTTTAATCTTTCTTTGTTCATTCAAAATGACTAAGAAACAAGTCACTCCCAAATCTGGAGGACCAAAATCTCAGAAAAATGTCTCAAGTAAGTTACCACAGGTTGAAACTTCAAAAATTGATAAACCTACTCCTGCAATCACAGCTGAAACCATTGGAGTTGTGATACCTATACAACCTCCCATTATTTCTCAAGAAAGTAGCCCCTTGCTTGATCTTGATTATAGAATTTTTGATCCTTCAGTTGAATTCAACCTCTTAGAAGTCCACAATTGGTGTTTTGGAAAGTATGTATAAAAAGCCAAAAGTGATGTACCCATTTGGGAGTCCAATCTACCAAAATATGTTGTTCCTCTCACTCATCAAGCCCCTGATTTTGTCAGACTGTGTCAACTCTATTATATTCCTGATCAAAGGTGTATTATCAAAAACGATAGGTAAGTAATGCTCTATATCAATTCTGAGTCCATAAATTCCATGTTGCAAATGAAACATGACCCCAATTTAGTTTCATTATTCATAGAAGATCTGACCCAGCTGTACTTGGACTTAGATTTTTCTGCTAGGTTCAACATATTTCAAACTTTTTGGCCTACACATGTTAATGTCCCTAAAGTAAATCCTCCCTTTGATACATTTGACTTTCCAGAGGAAACAAGGCAGATTGTCTCCATGTTGTCATTTATACTGGGATATAACAATGATGAATTCATTGATGCTTCTATCTTGGGTTTTTTGTCAACCTTGACTCCCGGCCAGCCTCATTCCATTATCTTCAATTTTTCCAAGTTTATTACTGAGAGCATGCACTACCAATTGACCAAATTACCATAGGAGGGAGTTTTTAGATACACATCATATCTACTACATATTTTCTTGTATTATCAAACATAAAAGTTTCCCATTGAGTTGCATATATCGGATGTAGAAGGAAACCTTCTATCAGTTGTGTTTTGGACATCTATTTTGAGAAAAGAGAACAGGGAATATACATATGCAGATTTCAATGACTTATTCATAATTCCAGCTATGAATTTGTTGATTAAGGAAGAAACTCCGAGAATTAATTAAGAGACTAAGAGAACTTACAGTTCTTTGAGAACTATAAGACTGGGGATTGGTACTTATACAGGAATTACACAGAGATCAGAGTGTATGGTGCACTCTTGGCCCCATACAAACTTCCAAGGTTTGTAACTACAATAATTTTTGCTTTAGAATATTTAAGGCAAATATTGAATTTAGATGAAGTAAATTTTATGGCCTCCAGGAAAAAGACCCAATTTAAACTCAAAAATCAAATTGGGCCATTCATTGTCAACGATAGAGAAGCTGCAAATGAGATTAATATCAAGTTGAAAGAATACAAATTCCCATACAGTTTTATGTGGAATTATGACCCTCAGGGTGTCTTGAGCACAATCATATTAAAATGCAAGTTGTCTCCTTTCTTGCATGATTCCAAGCCCCAAATTGAAAAAATTTCCAATTAAATTGAGTGGGAGGAAAATACTTTTCTTGATGAAGATACACAGGATATGTAGGTAGGTAATGTACAAGAAAAATAGGTTGATCCACCACAGGTTCTTACAGTTGATAAAGAGGCTGAAGTTTCTCATAAAAGAAGCGGAGAAGAGGTCAATTATATTGCAGAAACCATCATAGGCAAGAAATTTAAAACCTCCTATAGCAAGAGAACCAAATTAAATACTGAAGATAAAGATAAAGCAATTGAAATTGATGATAATAATGGTCATGAAACTGATGATGAGGCAACAAAGATAGTAACTAAAACACTCAGAGAACTTCAAAAGAATCAATTTCAAACACAGGATAAAGATACAGTGATGGTTGAGAAACAAACTGATGTAGAAATTCCTTCTTCCTCAAATGCAATTGATAATAGAGAGTCAAACATCCAGGTTAAATTCATACAAATCAGAGAGAAGAATGAAGAAATAAATAATGAAGTATATTCCAAGTTTCTCAAAGAGAAACCTGGAAATAAAGATAGACTTCTCTCTGCTTTTGATTATTCTTCTAACAAATTGGTAATGTCATTTTTGAAACCTACAGTGGCTGATCCAAAATCAATAGAAGAATATTCAAATATTGATTTGGAAGTAGATGCAGATGCAGTCCATGAATTAGATCAAATAGAATTCCACAGGAGCAATACAGAGATGTTGTATTCAAAGATAGTCAACAAAACAATGAGCTCTGTGAAACTTAAGAAGACAGTGACAAATATGCAAAATCAAATGAATTTGGACAAAGCATCATTGCATGCTAATGGATTGATAATAAAAGCATTGGAAGACTTGGTGATTGAAGCAGGAGTTGATCCAGCTAACAATGAAATTGCAAAGATTTAATCAAATAGAAAAATGAAGACATATTTTCTCTAAGGATGCAACTGAAATTGCCTCAAAGTGAACATCCCCAGGCAAAGGAGATCCTTCAACAGAAAACTGAAAATGATGAATTAAGTCAATTGGTTTTAAAAATGATTGCACAGCTCAAAGAAATGGAAAAACAAACTGAAGCCTTGATGAAGGAAAATGAAGCATTGAAAAAGGATAAATAAGTCATTCCTACAGTTATTCCATTAGTAAGCACTATTGTACCTTCTACTCTAGCTGAACATCTTGCACCTCAAGGGGAATTGGAAACTGCAGTGTCAATTTCATCAAAGGATGATTCTGTTGCTGCATATTCAAATACACAGGTACAAATAGGGACAAAAAAATGAGCTACAGACTTGGTAAAAGCTATGGAAGAGATGACTTTAAAGAATGATGAGATCAAAAGATTGAAAAAAGCTAATGCAAACTTAGAATCTGCTTACAAAGATGTTGTAATTACTTCCAAGGGCGATGAACAAAGGGTAAATATATTAGAAGAAAGGATCCTAATCCTCCAAAAGGATGTAAATCTTACAAATTAGGTTGCCTACATAAAAAATCATTTGTGGAAAAAAATGACTGAAGGCATTCACTCACAGTGGCCTTCTATTCAGATAATATATGAGAAAAAACATTTGCTACAAGCTGCCTTAGCAGATATTGACAAAACAAAGGAGGAACTTGGAAGCAAACCACCACAGGCAATCCAACTCATATCATTTTTGAATAGTAAAAACAGGGAGGAATTATAAGAGTTGAAAATTCCTGACTGGAGAGAGGCCATCCTTCAAATTAGAAAAATCCTGACAAAAAGAAATATTATGAATAACCTGGAAGAAAAGTGTGATACGATGAACTTATCAATTACTAAATTCAAGACAAAATATGACTTGCTACTAGAAGCAGGACTTCCATATATTCATGGATTTCCTGAGAAACTAATGGCACAGAAGGACTATGACCAGAAGATTAGAGCTCATGCTAAGGAGCAGGTTAATAAACCTTTGCCTCAAGGGTCTCCAAGTGGCAAAGTAGTACTTCAATATTTTGAGAATTTATTCTTGCTGGAGAATGAAATTAAACACATGTTCATAGTAAAGCCAATCTTTTCTAGGTACACAGAAGCTGATGAAAGCTATAGAAAATTGAAGAATAAAGCTATAGAAAATTGAAGAATATGAAGATCCCCACTGCTAAAAAGTGGCAAGAATTCACAGATCTGATGTGAATTTGATAGGTAAAGGGAAATAAAATCAGATAAAAAATTCATACTCTATTGTTACTTTATGGTGAAAAAAATCAAGGTCAAAGTGTATCAGTAAAAGCAAATTGTTACTGCTGGTTATTTTTCAATTGCAGTAGTGAAATAGTGAAAAGCAGAGATAAAGCGTATCAGAACAGAAGGTGAAAAATAAGAGTATTCTACAAGTCATCTTCCATGAGATAATGTCTCAATTTCCAGCAACGCTTCCAGCTAATAAAAAAATCAGTTTGATTAAGATAAACAGTTCTATTTTTCCTTATAAAAGAGGACAACTTGCAAACTATTTTGCTGTTGTCCCTCTTCTTATGTAATATTTCCTATTTTTGCTTGAGATATTATCTCAAATTTTAGATATTTTGTAAGTAATTCAATTATATAAATACTTCATATTTCGAAGTATTCAGGGTGGAATAAAATTATCAAGACGACTATAGACTTTTTTGTTGAAAACATTGGGATTTTATGTGAGTTAAGTTGAAGCAGCAGGCTGCAAATTGAAGCAAATAGACATCATAACTAATGATCCTCGTGCTGATCAGATGAGTATTGTATCTTCCAGTTTTCATTGTTTATTTCTTTAAGTTTCATTCATACTTCTTGTGTTATTTTCCATCTTAAATGAATAACTAGGAAAGGTATTACAGAATCAGTGTAAAAATCTCTCTGTTCTTACTAGTTTTCATGTTTATGTTTTCTGTTGATTTCCAAACTTTAGAATTCTTAATTTCTCTTTAGTCTCGTTTAACCTCAATTTCCCTCTTCATTTTCTGTGATCTAAGGATTCTTAAGTGCCTTTAGTTCAGATCATACCACTTCATCAAAATAGCCTTTTAAAACCCTCTGAAGATCATCTATCTTGCCCTTAGTATATTTGTTCTTTTGACCTTAGTTTTCTAGTCTTGTTTGCTATAAATTTGACTCAATTACCCAATGGTTAGCTAGATCTTTCTATGGTTTCCCTTGTAGTCCTTTATTCCTACCAACATTCAAAAAATAAAACCAAATTGTCCACTCATAGCTAGCCTAAAACCCATTACAAAACAAAGCTAAATCTTAAGGAGAGATCCCTCTCCAGAACTCAGAAGGCTAGATCCTAAATTATAAAAGAGGTTCTTGGCTACCCCTAGTTTTCTTTAACTATAAACAAAAATCCCATGACCTTAGAATTGATAGGGTGATAATAGGTTCAGAAGCTGAAATTTTTACCATGCAAAGCTGAAATCCTAAGGAATTTCATGTCAAAATTTCATATATTGGTTCACAATATTTTTGGAGATACGATCTGTGGAATTTAGGGTTTTTCTTGGTTCCCAAATTTAATCTAAAATAGGCGACCTTGGGAAAATCATTATAACTCTCTCTCTGAGCATCAATTTGGAATTTTGTAAAAATTGGTCAAAATTACACGAACTTTAGCTTCCTTTCTATCAATTTTAGAGCCAAAGGAGGAAACAATGACATGTGGCATGCATTACAAGTGTGCTCTACTGAACCAATCCATAATTAGGTCATTGTGGGAGATTGGGCATAACTTTGCCTTCAAGCATCCAAATCAGGTTAGACCTATGGCATCGAAGGTTCATAGGGATAGTATAGGACTAAATTTCAGATATTGAAAATCTGAAATTGTAGAGATAATTCGGTTTCAATATTGAGATCCTCAAAAGCAAGAAAAAGGTGTGTATTTTTTTTTTCAAATTGCATAATTCTTGTTTGAAAAATCATTTTGAAGTGATTCTAAGGGAATATTGAAGCATAGATATCAGTATTGGGTTCTAAATCCCCCTAAAAATAATTAAACACCTATTAAGCCCTCATAATACTCTACAATGACTCATGAAGACGAAGAAGTGCAACATGATATATCAAAATTACAAGAGAAAGTGCACCAAATTTTGCTCTCAAAAGAGCAACAAAAAATGAAATGGAAGCTTTGAAGAAAGGTGTGGAAGCTAAGATGGATGGTTTGAAGAATGGAATGAAATACATGGAAGAAAAATTCGAAGGTTTGAAGGAAGACATCGAAGGTTGGAAGGAAGGTTTGTCAAAGTTGATACAAGAAATGATTCCTAATGGCGAAATGATAGTAGATGAAACTCATGATGAGAACAAAATAAATGTTAATCATGATTTCATAAACTCGAATGTTGGATAGAAGACCCACCATAATCTAAAGATCAATAGGAGGAAGTTGGATGTTAAGGATCCCGTAACATGGATACTACAGATGGGGCAATATTTTGATCTCAATAATGTGCAAAACACACAAGAGGTACAGATTGCAACTTTAAATTAGAACAAAAGACATTTTTATGGTATCAATGGCTTTTCTCGCTTAAAAAAATTGTCACTTGGTCAATTTTTACGAAGGAAATGATAGCACATTATGAGGATACAAAGAACAACACCTTCTTTAGCCAATTGATAAAGCTCAAACAAAAGGGCTCAGTGGTGGGTAACATCCAACATGAGGTTCGACTTTGGGACCCTGATTCATTGAAGAAGGCATTTGGGCTGGCAAGAAAAATTGAATGTAAAATTATGGCGACAAGGAATCCTACCACTCACATCTATAAGATGGAAGTGTTGCTACTCCTATACTTCCACAACCTACAAGGTTGACACCTCAACAATTGGAAGAAAAAATAGCAAAAGGGCTTTGCTAGAGTTGTGATAGCAAATACTCTAAAGGTCATAAGTGTGTCGAGAGGAAATTATTTTACATAGATTGTGAAAAGGAGGAAGAAAATGAACAAGAAACTTAAAAAGAAGCTGATATACACCACGAACTAACCCTAGAGAAAGAAGAAATGAGTCTGAACATATCATGTAATGCATTGGTAGGAATTACCACTCCTCAAACTCTCAAGATAGGACATATCAAGAAGAAAAAGGTAATAGTGTTGATTGATTCGGGTAGTACCCATAATTTTATTCATTGTAAGGTAGCCAAGGGTAAAAATAGGAGTCACAAACCACAGTTTTCAAACCTTAGGATGAGCACAGGCTAAGATATAAATAGGAGTCTAGATCGAGTCGGATAATACATTTCTAAGTAATTTTTGATAATATTATGATATGTTCTGAGTTGTCAAGAAAATATGTAGTGTCTGAAAGTATCCTGCTGGTTATGTGCATGGAGACCTTAGTCCGGCTGTGTGCGGACCCCACTAGCTATGTGTGCAGGTGGATCTGAAGAAGTGTAAAGGGTTTTACGATTGTTAATGAATAAAGAAGTTTTTTGGATAACTTTGAGTATGAAATGAATATGTGATATGTTTATGTTATTTGGCTTCTTATGATTTATGTTATCTAGGATTGGATCATTTGCATACTTGTTTAATGCTTAATATGAATGTTATATGCATATATCTGCTACTGTAAGACTTGAATATCACTTTTCTAGAAATAATGAAGGGATTGCAAAGAAATTATCTATGTGCGTGCAAGATAGTCTGTGTAACTTGACCTAGATCTATTTTTGGTTAGGGTTTCTGTTGCGAGGAGAATCCGCTATTATTATAGATTTGTGGACACCCAAATCATTTAATTATCCCTTAGGGTGTGGAAACCTGGTTCCGACACCCCCCCATACTGCTTCGGGTGATACTTTGAATTGCACAAGTAGGTCACTGCTGAAAGGGAAAATAGTAAGAGGTTTTTTTTGGTTAATCTTAACTTTGAACCTAAGTCAGGACCCCTCAAGCCAATAGTTTTTTATTTTGATTTTTATGGGTTTTACACTTTTTTGTTGTTTTTAATGCGTTAGAGACTAACTATTAAATCGAAATGCATATGTTTCACCTATTCTACTAGTGGGCACATCCTATCTTCAATTACGAGGAGAGCCACTACTTCTTTAGATTGGAGCATAGATAGCTGCAGGAATAGAGGAGGAGATGCAGGATCTCAACGTAGTTGAGGCTCTTGCATAGTTTGAGTGCCATGCTGAGGGATTGACCCATAGCATATCAGATTCCATGTTCAATCATATCCCTCAAAGACTGCAACGATACATCGTTAGAGTGCCAGACTACATAAGTCAACTGTTGTGCAAGGTTTCCCATGCGATTGTTAATTACCATGATCACCATCAAGACTAGTCTAATAGGAATCCTTAGAGCCATATCTTAACTGCATGTATTTTTTGATATGATAGGCCATGTGCTCATATGTGTCTCAAACACAATTCTTTGTAAAACAAAACTTTATATATAGTTATCTACATATTGATGTTTCTTATTCGATTTATTATCTTGTTTAATATGTTATGTGGATTGAATTTTATTTAGATGTGTCACACATGTTTTTCTAAAACATGATTCACTAATGAGTCAGTTAATGTGTTTAGACTTCTAGGAATAATTTGATATTGAATGTAATCAAAATTTATTTCCAGAAGGTGAACCCTTAAAAAAAATACGTAGCATAGTTGGACTTCTTACTAAATAGATGTTGGTCAAGTGTAGTACTACAAGTTGTAATTCAATTTTGACTAATATAAGGTGAATTCCATTATAAATATCATCAGACAAAATTTTGATCACTGCGTTATACTTAGCGATGTTATTGGTTGAGCTACCAATACAATTCCCCTGTAAAATAAATAACTCGTCATTAGGAGCATAAATACCCCATGATGCGAAGGAAAGATTCAAAATACTATGTCTAGCGCCATTAGCATAACCAACATATGGTTGAGGGAACACCTATTAGGGCTCCTCGATTTCCCAAGGTTGAGAAAGGAAACCAAAGTAGTAACCACAAACCAACTTTAGACTTGGTATCTAGCCCTACCAAATTAGAGAGGCATCTCCCTATATCAAGATCATAGTCAATGGAAATAACTAGATAATATAATGGTTTTAGGCTTGTTAGTATCTCAGTAGGGTTTGATTAGGGTTTGATGGATAAGAAGCACCAGTTTTAGGAACTAGGCCAGGTATTTCAAAAGGTCAGTTATAGACATAAAATGAGGCATGGTAGGTGTAGTCAGTGGCATAATTTTAGTTTTAGTGTGGTGAGGAAGAATTCATGTAGAAGGATTAAAATCAACATACATGTATGAATTTATTTACTTAGTAGATAAACACATTTATATGAAAATATTAGATAAAACAGAACATATGAAGAAATGTATCATGTTTAAAACTTATGAGATTAACAAAATAAGAACATAGATGGTTGCTTGAACAAATTTATCATCAGATGCATAAGATAAAGAGAAAAACACTTCACTAACCACATCACAAGAATCCCATAAAAATAGTTGCAATTGCCTATAAATTACTTCTACAAATAGTCAAGTACACTAGTGCCAAAAGAGTGTGAACTTCAAATATCCAACCCTCTCAATGATTTGATTCTGAGTACATATAGATAAAAAAAAAATATTCCACCTCTATGGGTCGAATCTTTATCCATATCAACTAATTAATGAACCTAATTATTCATTGCCTAATCCTAGGGAAGTTAGAAACAACTTTCCACTTTTTTAGCTAACTAATTGAGCTTTTCTCTCTAGGCATTAATCATAAGATTATTTAAAAAGATGACTATTAATAAGCCTATTAATCATCAAATAACTCATGAGCTAGTCGTTACATCAACCAAGTTGACCTTTGACCTCCACGTGTAGTGAAAATTTTCCAACACATAAACGCAAGAAATTTTTCCTAGAAACGCAGCAAGTCTAGCAGAAGCGCAACAAATATTTGGAAGATGATTTGGAGGCCTTCCCAGATGGATTTTTTGCTGAAAAATGTATGGTTGGAAAGATTAATATCTATACATCACAATTTAGTCACTAATAACTGTCAAGAACTTCTTGAAACCCCTCAAAACTTGGCTTGAAGTTAAACTTTCCAAAAACATAGCAAGTGCCCTGAAAAAGTGGCAGAAAGGTGAAAAATAGGCACAGTTTGACCATTTTCTGAAAATTTATGAATTTCCAAGTTTCCCCTTGTACTTTCCTAACATAATTATGCCATAATATATCTCCACATGCTTTAAATTATGTATTTAGACCTCCAGGGAAAAAACACAACAACAACTTGCTACATTTTTGTAGGGTCAAATTTCTGCATTTTTTGTAAAAATAGGGGTCCATGATGGAGTGATATCTCTTTAACCATAAATTTTTTTAAAAAATTGGGAGAGGTTGTTGTATATAAGGTATTTTTTAATAAAAACCTATCTTATGGTTTTTAAATTCATTCCCATATTCTCGGAATACGTGTCACAAATGAATGACTAAAACAAGAAATAAAATTTGAGAATTTGATTTCCTACAATAGGCCTCCACGAAATTTGAATATATCCCAAATAATAAAACTTGTGCATAAAATGAAGGATTTTTTTGTTATCTGGTCTATTATTGACAAAAATATCATTCTCTTTTTTCAAATTCATCTTCATTTCTCCAGAAACTAATTTTGAAGTAAAATTGTAAATTGTCTCTGTGTGCAACGTAAACCCTAGCAAATGATCACAAAACTCAAAATTTCATAACTTTGTCTCCTTTTTATTTGATTTATGATTTTCTTTCATACCACTAGTGATGCATCAGCCAATAGGTCTAGGTTATCTTGTTAAATCATGGTGGTATCCCACCTCTTGCACTTTCCTACAAAACCCTAGACAACTTGCCTGCTCAAATGACCTCCTTATAAAATCTGATGAATTGACCTCTTGGATATGAATGGACTCATACATTGAGATCTCACCTCATTTTAATTTCCTCTTTTCACTAGTCTCTTCTATTTTTTACTTTGGTTTTGATAGGAAACCCTAGTTTCACACAAGAACGGGCAAGGGATTTTGAGCTGCAAAACAAGGTTGAAAGCGCAACAACTTGAGGAGAGGGAATGGAGGGGATATGGGGCGGGAAAAAACAATAAAACTTTATGGGAGATATGGATAGGTGTTAGGGACACAATGAAAGTTAAAATTCTCAAAATTAGTGAGAAATGAGGGGTAAAAAAGGGAAAACACAGCCCTAGGCCAAAAGTGCGACAACTAGCTAGGGTTGTGAGGGTAAATGATAAAATGAGTGATTTTCATTGTGGGTAATGGTGGTAAGTGATTTATGAGGGTAATTAGAAATGTGAATGATAAGAAAAAAGAGGAAATTCCTGTCAAGTGAAGCAAAGCCAATGAACTTGAAAAGAAACATGCAACCCTAGGCAAGGATTTTAATCGTTTTTATGAAGAAATTGACCACATCAAGGGTTTTTGAAGGCTCAAATTACTTTTTTAGAGATTATTTGAAACACTAAGATGAAAAATAAACCTTTTATTTCCTCCTTTTTTCCTCCAAATAAAAAAATGCAGCAACCCTCCAGAAGCACAACAGACTGATGAAACTAGCACTTGGTGATGAATTTCGAAGTTCTAATGGCTGTGGATAGTCTCTCAATGGAAGAGAGGATCTCTTGGAGCTTTGGAAGGATAGAATGGAGTTTCAAAATTATTTATTTAATTAAAAGGAAATTTTACTTTGATTTCTTTTGTTCCCTAATTTCTAACTCCTATGATGGTGACCAAAATGTATGACATGACTCCCTTGTTTTCTTTTGATGACTAATACGATGATGACGATCAAATGTGAATCCTATACCATGACCTTGATGATGTCCCACTGAATATTTTGATGACCTAGGCCAGAGGAAAAATTATATGACCACGATGGATGGTGGTGACCTTGAACAAGTGGTGGGAGTAGCAATGACCTAGATAATGACTTGACCATTTTGAAAATCAAGAGATGCCAAATTTTATTTGACAATATTAAAATTTGAGCAAAGACATCTAACAACACTAAAAGAGTAAATTTTATCACTAATACTATTGGAGACTAACATTGGCTCTAGTGGGAATGGAAGCTCCCTAGGAGGTGTCAAGAACACCGTAGACCAGGTCGCCTTATTCATTGGGAAATGGAGTCACTGTAGCTACAATCCTCAAACTGACTCAAATCAAACTGAAAAATAAATTGTACATTTTCAACTACAAACTCTACTAGAAACTGACACTGAAAAATATGCTTATAATTTTCAGCTTATTAATCACACTTTACCTACTCTAACTGATCCATAAGAGATCTGATCAAGTGAAGTCAAAGATCCAGCAAAACCATGAAATAAAATGGCTATTTTATTTCTTTCTCCTCCTACTTTCCTCAGAGGAAAATTGTTGTGGTAATGAAAATCCCAATTGAAAACTGAACCTAATATCTATTTTGGTGAAGAAGAAAAACCCGATCTCCACTGATGATTTCAAGAGATTTACAAATGGATCTTTCAAAACATAGATGACCTATTCTTGTTGTTCAATATCTTAAGGCTCTTTACTAGAAACTTCATAAAGATTTGTAAATGAAAAAACATCAATATAGTTGTCCAAATTTTCATTCCTCTCATCCAAAAGACAAGGTTTTAGATGCCCATTGAAAACTTTAAATGCAACAACCACTTCAAGTATATTTGATTCCTCATGTGCTTCAAGAGGAAGAATATCAATTTGATTGTCACAAGGATCAAGGAAAACAACTTCTTGTTCATTATTTACTTGAAAAAGTATATGGTCATTGCCATAAGATGTTTCATGGCTTATGTTTTCAGCACATGTAATTTCAAAATTCTGACTTGGACCAATTTCTTCCTGATACAAAATCTCAGAAAATGAATAAGATAAAAAACAACTTGAATGATTATCCTCATACTTTTGACTACATAAAGACTAACAAGGCTGCAAATCTTCGTTAACTTCATGGGATATAATCTGACTGTTAGGATGAAAATATGTTTCATCTTCAAGCAAAGGAGTTGATGTGTGTTGTGAATAATCCTTTGTATCAAGGCAACTAATCTCTGTCATTTTCTGTTGGGAATAAAATTCATAAATTTCTTCTATGATCTCATAATCCAAGCACTCTTCATCAACAAAAGCCTCTTCAAGGTTTTTAATGAAATCTTCACATGATTCCCAACAATCTTCAAAAAATAAGAATGAATGATGAGATTTTACAAAAACTCAAAGAATGTTGTGTGGAAATATTCAATAGAGAATAAGTTACCTGGCTTCAACCCTTCATACCATGATCTTGCTTTCCCTTCCAGGGTAGCCATATACATTTTCATCAAAAAATCCTCATGAAACCTAATCCCAAGCTTATGTATATGCCAATGAAATTTTGTTAGATTCAGAATGGCCTCATCCTCATTTCCATCTATGAATTTGGGCAGATAATTTTTCCAATATATGCAAGGTATTTGATTTGGAAAACCAAGAATGTGAGCATGATTCATAGGATGTTCTAGCAGTTGAATCCAACTTGAGAAAAATGGATTAACTAAGGCATCCTTTAGGCTAATGATTCTTCTTCCAATGGAATCACAAATAAAACCTTGATTTCTGGATCTTACTTCCGGTGGAGTATTTGAATTAGGTTGGAGTCGCCAGGTGAATGATATCAGCCTTCTTGTTTCTAATCATTGTCCACCATCAGCAATCATATCTACAACTTGAATAATCTTTCTCAGAGAATATGAAACCTTTCGTTCCCCGACAATGACGCCAAAATGTTAGGGCTCCTTAGTTTCGAAAGGGTGAGAAAGGAAACCAAAGAGGTAACCACAGAACAAATTTGGACTTGGTATCTAGCCCTACCAAATTAGAGAGGGATATCTCTATATCAAGCTCACATTCAATGGAAATGACTATAGAATATAAGGGTTTTAGGCTAGTTACTAGCTCAGTAGGGTTTGCTGGATAAGAAGAACCAGTTTTAGGAACTAGGCCAGGTATTTCAAAAGTTCAATTACAGACATAAAATAAGGCATGGTAGGTGTAGTCAGTGGCACAATTTGAGTTTTTCATTGTAGTGTGGTGAGGAATAAGTCATGTAGAAGGAGTAAAATTAGCATACATGTATGCCAAATTGATTTACTTAGCAGATAAATACATTTACATGAAAGTCTCAGATAAAACATAGCATATGAAGCAATGTATCCTATTTAAACCTTATGAGATTAACACAAGAAGAACATAGATGGCTGCTTGAAACAAATTATCATTAGATGCATAAGAGAAATGGAGAAAAACATTTTCACTAACCAAATCAAAATAATCCCATAAAAATAGCTGCAACTAATTGTTAATTACTTCTACAAATAGTCAGGTACACTAGTGCCGAAAGGGTGTGAACTTCAAATATCCAACCCTCTCAATGACTTTATTCTGAGTACATATAGAAAAAAAACAAGATTCCACCTCTAGGGATCGAATCCTGATCCGTAGCAACTAATTAATGAACCTAATGACTCATTGCTTAATCCTAGGGAAGTTAGAAACAACTTTCCCAAGTTTTTAGCTAACTAATTGAACTTTTCTCTCTAGGCATTAATCATAACATTTTTTACAAAGATGACCATTAATAAGCCTATTAATCATCGAAAAAATCATGAGCCAATTTTTACATCAACCAAGTTGACATTTGACCTCGATGTGTAGTGAAAATTGTCCAACACATAAACGCAACATTTTTTTCCCAGAAATGCAACAAGTCTAGCAGAAGTGCATCAAATTTTTGGAAGATGATTTGGAGGCCTTCCCGGATGATTTTTTTGGTGAAAATGTATTTTTGGAAATCTAAAGAGGTATACTACACAATGGTGTTAGTAATCACTGCAAAAAATGGCTTTAAACCCCTCAAAACGTGGCTTGAACTCAAACTGTCCAAAAACGCAGCAAGTGCCCTAAAAAGGTCACAAAAAGGTGAAACATAGGCACTATCTGAACATCTTCTGAAACTTTATGAATCTCCATGTGTCACCATGTACTATTATGACATCCTTATGCCATAATATATCTCCAAATGCTTAAAATTATGCATTTAGAACTCTTTATAAAAATCACAGCAACTACTTGTTACATTTCGTAGGGTCAAACTTTTGCATTTTTTGTAAAAATAGGGGCTGAAGATGGAGTGATATCTCTTTCGCCATAAAACATTTTACAAACCTGGGAGAGGTTTTTGTAGATAAGGTTGTTTTGAAGAAAAAAATATCTCAAGTTTTTGAAATTCATTCCCACATTCTCAGAATCCATGCCACAAAATGATGACTAAAACGGGAAATTAAATTTGAGAATTTGATTTTACGAAATAGGCCTCCAAGAAAGTTGAATATCTTCCAAATCATAACACCTGTGCATAAAATGAAGGAGGTTTTTTTTATTTGGTCTATTATTGACCAAAAAACCTTTTTCCCTATTTTCAAATTCATCTTCATTACTTCAAAAATGAATTTTGAAGTAAAAGTGTCCCCGTGTGCAATGTAAACCCTAGAAAATGATCATAAAAATCAAAATTTAAAAACTTTGTATCCATTTTATTTGATTTATTATTTTATTTTATACCACTAGTGATGCATCAGCCAATAGGTCTAGTTTATCCTGTTAAATCATGGTGTTATCCCACCTCTTGTACTTTCCTACAAAATCCTATACAACATGTCTGCTCAAATGACCTCCTTATAAAATCTGATGAATTGACCTCTTGGATATGAATGTTATCATATCTTGAGATCTATCCTCCTTTTAATTTCCCCTTTTCACTGGTCTCTACCATGTTTGAATTTTCTTTTGACAAGAAACCCTAGTTTCACACAATAAAGGGCAAGGGATTTTGAGCAACAAAATAGGGCTGAAAGCACAACAACTTGAGGAGAGGGAATGGAGGGTGTTGTCGACAATTTTTGTCGCTCCTAGAGACAGCCTAGAGTTGCCATAGACCAGTGCCTAGGACATCTTATCATAGCAAGAAGGCATATAATAAATCTGGAGTGTCAGTCGAAATGCTCTCCTGCTATCTCTTGTAAAACAAGGAAAATGATTTTAAATGGAACCAGAAATTACAGAAACTGCCACAGAGAGAGTAATTTATAGAGGCAAGATGCAAAGCTCTAATATAAAAGCATCAGACAGTTAAGAGACAATTTACTGCAAAGAGGGCCGGTTCAAGTAATATGCCACAGAAATCAAATATCAGAAGGAGTGTGGTGTGAAAGAAACCTGAGGAGAATACTAGTTAACCTTGAGATGATACCCAGATACACAACAGAACCATGCATGGGCTTATTAATCTAAGAATCCATGCATGAAAATGGCATTTTAAAAGCACCCTCTCAAAGCAACTAATATAGTAGAAAATATGGATGAAGTGAACATGAAACAGTATATCATGCCTGAGCCTATTTAAAGTGCTTGACTAATCCAAGTATGGGCATCAACTAGGATGAATCCTTACTTAAAATCAGTGAGCCACTCACATTCCAGTAACATGATACGAGAAGAATGTGAAATGAAAAGTTGTATTAAACACATAAGAGAAGTTTACATACTGTAATATACCACAGACCAGAATCCTCTAAACAAATAGAACTCCTCCTCACTGAGACCCTACGGGCTCTGAGCCTTCATACAAGAGCTTTTACAAAATGTATACAAAGTGCCTTTCACTACACAATTTTCTGATACAAGTCTGGAACCCTTACAGTGTCTTTCTTCTTCCCTTTTATAGAAGAAACAGAAAACCCTAGAAAATGAGGTAGGTGATGCTCATTTAACTGGCTTAATTTAAACAAAATGGTGGAAGACCTTCACGCCCATTCTACTCAATTAATATGTTGTACTATAGGTACTCTGAGGCCAGCTCTTCTGGAATGAATGCTCTAGGTAAAAATCTTCTTCTAGAACACTGCATTAGGACGAAATCACTTGAACAATCTGTCCCTTCCAGAGAGAAAATTCGGATGACATAACACCCGGAGGGTATTGTTTTCTGTGCTGGGTACCT
This sequence comes from Pinus albicaulis, assembly GCA_034641835.2. Classification (NCBI taxonomy): domain Eukaryota; kingdom Viridiplantae; phylum Streptophyta; class Pinopsida; order Pinales; family Pinaceae; genus Pinus; species Pinus albicaulis. The sequence continues at coordinate 27,830 of JAXQQM020071490.1, read as the reverse complement.
TTGGCCTCCTAATCTTTAAATTGGGGCTTGAGACATTAAATGTTGATTATTTAATTTCTCTGTCCTCCATTGATATTCTTTAATCCGCACCATTAATTTTCCATCTGCTCAATCTGTGCATTTGAATAACCTCTAGAGGATTCGATAGGTTTTTACCGTGCTCCTTTAATGGAAGTCTTATCATCATATCTTCCCGGATCCTTGCTCCATGATTCTGCATCTAATAAATGATCCTTTGGAGCGTACTTAGCTTCTGTAATGGAGGCTGCAATTTAAGATAGTTCTTCAGCACCAGGAACCTACAAAACCCACAAAAATGTTAAAGAAAGCCAAACACACGGGTGGTGGACACGGTGGTGGCCATGAAAATGGTGGTGCTGACTGGGCGAAATGACGAGACGATGAGGGGTGGTGGAAAACGCAGAGAAAGGATAGAGAAATATTTTGGTACAGGTTGGAGGAACATGTGAATTTTAACAAAAACGGTGGATTTTCGACCTTTTAACAAAAATATACACGAAAGGCAGAGGAGCGTATGACGGATGCGCGTGGAAGGATGATGTGGAATGCTGACGGTGGGACCGGGGTACACACCGCAATTTTAAATCGGGAGATGGAGTGGAGCGGAGTGATAAACATGGGATTTGCGATGCGATGAGCGATCCTTTACAAACACAATATATAACAAATTTCCTGTTTGCAAAGGGAAAAGCCTTTAAATGTATGATCCGGCGCGAGAAAGAGGTGGGGCTCGGAGGTCTATCGAAATCGCAATATCGCAGATCGGGAAGGTCAGCGGGGTGTCACATAAAATATTGTGATTGCGATTTGGTGGGGAGTGCGGTGACCGTTGGATCTAGCGGAGGGATGGACGATTGCGATCGAAAGGTTTGTGCGATCGATAGATCGCATCGCAAATATCTACGATGGGTGATATGAGTGTTTCAATAGAACATGCAATTTTGTGATGGATGCAATCGGGATGTTCGCAAATCGCAAAGGCGGAAAGTGCGATGGCGGAAAGAACTTGCGATGCGATCAAAGGATTTGCGATCGCATCGCATCACGAATATTTGTGATGGGCTCATCGGGGCATACAAATGAATTTTGCGATTGCGATGATTGCGATCAGCGCCTTAAGGATCAACGCTTGGTCTCATGGGGAAAAAGTTAAAGGGGCTGGTGGAAAAGGGGCTGAGGCCTTAATATAATGTTCAAAGTGGGTTTTGGCCCATTTTTAATGTATTTCCAGATTGGGAAAGGGCAACGATAGAGAGGAAAAATGGGACTTTGGCCTAAGGGGGGAAAAGGGGAAAAATGGGGAGTTTGCGGAGATACAAAGGGTAAGAAAAGTCCTTTGAAGCACATGTTTTTAGTAGTCAGTGAGGCTTATTGACTCCAAAACAGCAGAGGGGAAGGGATTAAAGAGCGGGGAATCATGAAAGGCTTCAAGGATGATGTCTTTTCAGGAGGAATGCATTCTTTGAAAGCTTAAAGACAGCTTGACCCCTTGTTTTCTTGCCAAAAATTAGTAAGGGGCTAAGATGATCAACATTGGCTCCACCTGGGGACGACACGTTCATCCTTGGGCGTGTCGAGAACACGCAGACCACCTGATCATCTTCTGTGCAGGCCCTGTTCTTCAGCATTTCAACTTCTCACCTTAAGATTCGTCAATTTTTACAAAGAGGAGAAATAAACCTATTCTAATACTACCCTTATTACTCCATGAGGCCAGATTAAAATGTTGGTCTCACATTTTCTCTACCTAAACTACATCTGCTAGGATTAAACTATCTAGCAAATTTCTTCTCTACATTCTAAAACAGCAATTGAAAAACAGCCAAGCCAAGATTAGACCGTCTGGCTCGCTAGACTATGCGGAAATTAAAACAACTAACTACATGCTCACAGACTGAGCTTTATTGAGATTTTCCTACCTACCCTATTCTAACTGGATTATTTACAAGTCTATCCTACAAACAATGTCTTCCAATGTAACCAGTCCATCAAGTGATCCCATGACTGGTCTCTCTTGCTCAACTCCTTGAGCAAGATGGATAGGCAGGGCAGATCCCACTCTTTTTGTTCCACAACAGCAGCTACAAAAAATTTTCTTACTGTCTACAACATGCTGCTCAACAAGACCCTTGATCCTTCTTCAAATGTGCACATGAAACGGACATAAGGATCATGAAAAGATACCTGCCTATGAATATTTAGCAGGCAGGCTTCAACCAGGATCTCTTCTTCTTCCACTGGATTGAGAAGAAGACTCTCTTGGGGTAGAGTGTCTCCTTCATCTTCTGAACCAGAGGACTCATTGTACATTGTTGCTGAGTCCTCTTGGAGCTCTGACCTGTTTTGCGCTGCTGGAGAATTTGGGCTAATCAGAGCCTCCATATATTCTGCCACAGGATCAAAGAATAAATTATATACGCTCTATTTTTTTAGGCCTTCCATGTTTGGCAGGCTGTCTGCGTCTTGGGCGGCTCTGATTACTGCTTCTTCCACTGCATCTTCGGAGTGGCCCTTAAAAGCCTGATCACCTTCTTCTTGTATTTCGAAAGGCAGTGGGATCTCTTCTTTTTTCGTAGGAGGGAGACCTTCCAAAAAGGCTCTGGGGTCTCTGAACTGATATGATTTTACTTGTGAGTTCAGAAATTCGATCTCAGCTTCATATCTTTCAACCACAAATTCTAGAAAAAAATTCTTAACTAAGGGTGCGGAACTTGGGATGAGAAGAATAGCCCGTGGAAGGTCTTCCACTTCCAGTTTTGCCAAGCCATGTGACATTTCATCTCGGCACTTAGCCATGAAACTTGGATGCATTTCTGCTAACTTTTCAGAGTCTTCCATTGGTGAAATGGCTTGGTTTTCAACATGGCTGATGTTGTACTGCGACATGGTCTCCCGGTAGAGTCTTGTGAAACCAAGATAATCAGCGGCCTATTGATCACCAGTGGAGTCTTTTAATCATTTAGGAACTGTGGAGTCTCCAGGTGGGTGGTTCAAGATCTTACTGTCCACCACAGTGATTTACCAAATCGAAGCCATTTGTCTCTTCCCTAGCAGAGTCGGGATTGCAAAAAGATTTATCAAATAAACAACAGTGGAGTCACCAAGGTGAGGGATACGCAACTCTTCAAATCTCTGTGCTCACCTGATTACAGAGTGAATATGATTTTTCGAGGCCCAGGGAAATTGATTTTCTTAAATTCAGTCCCTGGCAACGGCGCCAGAAAGATGTTGTCGACAATTTTTGTCGCTCCTAGAGACAACCTAGAGTTGCCATAGACCAGTGCCTAGGACATCTTATCATAGCAAGAAGGCATATAATAAATCTAGAGTGTCATTCCAAATGCTCTCCTGCTGTCTCTTGTAAAACAAGGAAAATGATTTTAAATGGAACCAGAAATTACAGAAACTGCCATAGAGAGAGTAATTTTCAAAGGCAAGATGCAAATCTCTAATATAAAAGCATCAGACAGTTAAGAGACAGTTTACTGCAAAGAGGGCCAGTTCAAGTAATATGCCATAAAAATAAAATATCAGAAGGAGTGTGGAGTGAAAGAAACCTGAGGAGAATACTAGTTAACCTTGAGCTGATACCCAGATACACAACAGAACCATGCATGGGCTTATTAATCTAAGAATCCATGCATGACAATGGCGTTTTAAAAGCACCCTCTCAAAGCAACTAATATAGCAGAAAATATGGATGAAGTGAACATGAAACAATATATCATGCCTGAGCCTATTTAAAGCACTTGACTAATCCAAGTATGGGCATCAACTGGGATGAATCCTTACTTAAAATCAGTGAGCCACTCGCATTCCAGTAACATGATACGAGAAGAATGTGAAATGAAAAGTTGTATTAAACACATAAGAAAAGTTTACATACTGTAATATACCACAGACCAGAATCCTCTAAACAGATAGAACTCCTCCTCACTGAGACCCTACGGGCTCTGAGCCTTCATACAAGAGCTTTTACAAAATGTATACAAAGTGCCTTTCACTACACAATTTTCTGATACAAGTCTGGAACCCTTACAGTGTCTTTCTTCTTCCCTTTTATAGAAGAAACAGAAAACCCTAGAAAATGAGGTAGGTGATGCTCATTTAACTAGCTTAATTTAAACAAAATGGCGGAAGACCTTCGTGCCCATTATACTCAATTAATATGTTGTACTATAGGTACTCTGAGGCTAGCTCTTCTGGAATGAATGCTCTAGGTAAAAATCTTCTTCTAGAACACTGCATTAGGACGAAATCACTTGAAAAATCTGTCCTTTCCAGAGAGAAAATTCGGATGAAATAACACCCGGAGGGTATTGTTTTCTGTGCTGGGTACCTTTGGCCTCCTAATATTTAAATTGGGGCTTGAGACATTAAATGCTGATTATTTAATTTCTCTGTCCTCCACTGATATTCTTTAATCCGCACCATTAATTTTCCATCTGCTCAATCTGTGCATTTGAATAACCTCTAGAGGATTGGATAGGTTTTTATCGTGCTCCTTTAATGGAAGTCTTATCATCATATCTTCCCGGATCCTTGCTCCATGATTCTGCGTCTGATAAATGATCCTTTGGAGCGTACTCAGCTTCTGTAATGGAGGCTGCAATTTAAGATAGTTCTTCAGTACTAGGAACCTGCAAAACCCACAAACATGTTAAAGAAAGCCAAACACAGGGGTGGTGGACGCGGAAGTGGCCATGAAAATGGTGGTGCTGACTGGGTGAAATGACGAGACGATGAGGGGTGGCGGAAAATGCAGATAAAGGACAGAGAAATATTTTGGTACAGGTTGGAGGAACATGTGAATTTTAACAAAAACGGTGGATTTTCGACCTTTTAACAAAAATATACACGAAAGGCAGAGGAGCGTACGACGAGAGCGCGTGGAAGGATGATGTGGAATGCTGATGGTGGGACCGGGGTACACACCGCAATCGCAAATCGGGAGATGGAGTGGAGCGGAGTGATAAACATGGGATTTGCGATGCAATGAGCAATCCTTTGCAAACACAATATATAACAAATTTCTCGTTTGCAAAGGGAAAAGCCTTTAAATGTATGAGCCGGTGTGAGAAATAAGAGGTGGGGCCCGGAGGTCTATCGCAATCGCAATATCGCAGATCGGGAAGGTCAACGGGGTGTCACATAAAATATTGTGATTGCGATTTGGCGGGGAGTGCGGTGACCATTGGATCTGGCGGAGGGATGGACGACTGCGATCGGAAGGTTTGCATGATCGATAGATCGCATCGCAAATATCTACGATGGGTGATCTGAGCGTTTCAATAGAACATGCGATTTTGCGATGGATGCAATCGGGATGATCGCAAATCGCAAAGGCGGAAAGTGCGATGGCGGAAAGAACTTGCAATGCGATCAAAGGATTTGCGATCACATCGCATTGCGAATATTTGCGATGGGCTCGTCGGGGCATACAAATGAATTTTTCGATCGCGATGATTGCGATCAGCGCCTTAAGGATCAGCGCTCGGTCTCATGGTGAAACAGTTAAAGGGGCTGGTGGAAAAGGGGCTGAGGCCTTAATATAATGTTCAAAGTGGGTTTTGGCCCATTTTTAATGTATTTCCAGATTGGGAAAGGGCAACGATAGAGAGGAAAAAGGGGACTTTGGCCTAAGGGGGGAAAAGGGGAAAAATGGGGAGTTTGCGGAGATACAAAGGGTAAGAAGAGTCCTTTGAAGCACATGTTTTTAGTAGTCAGTGAGGCTTATTGACTCCAGAACAGCAGAGGGGAAGGGATTAAAGAGCGGGGAATCATGAAAGGCTTCAAGGATGATGTCTTTTCAGGAGGAATGCATTCTTTGAAAGCTTAAACATAGCTTGACCCCTTGTTTGCTTGCCAAAAATTAGTAAGGGGCTAAGATGATCGACAGAGGGGATATGGGGTAGGAAAAAATATGAAAAAATCATGGGATATAGGGATAGGTGTTAGGGACATTGTACAAGTGAAATTTCTCAAAATGAGTGAGAAATAAGGGGTAAAAAATGGAAAACACAACCCTAGGCCAGAAGCGTAGCAACTAGCTAGGGTTGTGAGGGTAAATGATAAAATGAGTGAGTTTGAGTGTGGGGAATGGTGGGAAGTGCTTGATTAGGGTAATTAGGGATGCAAATTCTAAGAAAAAAGAGGAATTTCCTATCAAGTGAAGCAAAGCCCATGAAAATGAAAAAACACATCACAAACGCAGTGAAACCCTAGGCAAGGTTTTTAATCACTTTTTCTGGGAAAATTGACCACATCAAGGGTTTGTGAAGGCTCCACTTACTTCTTTAGAGATTATTTTTGTTAAGTCCCTATATTAATAGTGTAGTCCCTTATTATGTTAGTGTATCCCCCCTTATTGTTATTGTTGTACCCCTATAACCCCTATATTGTTATTATTGTGCCCTTACATTATTATTGTTAGGTCGGCTAGGGTTACATTGTGGCCCCATGGACTCCTATATATAGAAAGGAGGTTTTATCATTTTTATCATCCAAGAAATGTTCATTCATGTAATGTATTGAAGGTTTCCCCCTCGAAGTGGCTTATTTATAAGGTGTTGATATCTCTTTTATTTTATTTTTGGAGCTGGTTTCACAACATTTAGTATCAGAGCTTTGGATTCTAGGGTTTTGCTGCTCCAAACAGGTCATCGTGGCATTTTCGCTATAACTTGTTTTGTACAAGGGTTCAGAAGATGAAATTTTTAGGGTGCGAAGCTGAAATCCTAAGGAACATCGTCGCAAAATTTTAGAGCTTCATTTGCAATATTTTCGGAGATATGATCTGTGGAAGGTAGGGCTTTTTGCATGCTCCTGAATTTCAATTAAAAAGGTCATTGCAGAATTTTCGCTATAACTGTTTTTCTACGAAGTTTTAGAAGCTAAAATTTTTAGATCACAAAGCCATGATCATGAAGAACATTGTCACAAAATTTCAGATCTTGGTTCGCAATATTGTTGGAGATATGATTTGTGGAAGTTAGGGATTTTTCAGGCTTCTAAATTTCATCTCAAAGAGGTGATCGTGGGAAAATCTTCATAGCTCTCTCTCTGAGCATCATATTGAAATGATGTAAAAAGTGGCCGCAATTACACATACTATAGTTTTCTGTCAATAAATTTCAGAGCTGAAGGAGGAAACAATGACATGTGGCAAGTCGTACAAGTTCACTCTACTGAACTAGTCCATAATTATGTCATTGTGGGAGATTGGACATAACTTTTCCTTGAAGAATCCAAATTAGGTCAGCCCTGTGGCATTCTAAAGAGGATTGAGCGGGCTACCTCAATGCCAAATTTCAAATATTGAGGATCTACAAGTATATATATAAGTCAATTTCAATGTTGAGCTCCTCAAAAGCAAGTAAAAGGTGTGTATTTGGTTTTTAAAATTGCATAATGTTTGTTTGAAAAAGAATTTTGAAGTGATTCCAAGGGCATATTTTAGAATTTTTATCAGTATTGGGTTCTATAATGCCTCCAAAAAATAATTCCATACCCATTAAACCCTCAAAAAGCTATACTATGACGCATGAAGAGGAAGAATTGTAGTATGAGATATAAAAATTACGGTACCGAGTGCAACAAATTTTGATCTTACGAAGAGCAACCGAAGATGACATAGATGGTTTAAAAGTAGAAATGAAGGCTAAGTTGGATGGTTTGAAGGATCAAATAATAGCTAATATATATGATAAATTAATGGAAGATCACATCGAGCATCAACAACAAGTTCTCCAACTCTCAAAGGATAACCTAACTTTGGTGCAGAATATAATGAAACAACAGGAAGATCAACATCACATTGAAAGAATTTCTGAAGTAGTCACAGAAACAAGAACTCGACAAGTACGATCAATTTCAGAGTATCTCAGCAAGTGGAAGAACTTTCCTGTAGAAGATTCCACATGTGAGGATGAGAATTTTATACAGAAGCATCAAGAAATAATCAAGCATTGAGGACAACACTTGTTTGAAGGAGAGGGGCATGTTAACTACCCATATTAATAGTGTAGTCCCTTATTATGTAAGTGTATCCCCCCTTATTGTTATTGTTGTACCCATGTAACCCCCATATTGTTATTATTGTGCCCTTACATTATTATTGTTAGGTCAGCTAGGGTTACATTGTGGCCCCATGGACTCCTATATATAGAAAGGAGGTTTTGTCATTTGCATCATCCAAGAATTGTTCATTCATGTAATGTATTGGAGGTTTCCCCCTCGAAGTGGCTTATTTCTAAGGCATTGATATCTCTTTTCTTCTATTTTTGGAGCTGGTTTCACAACAATTTTAAAGAGTGAGATGACAACTAAACCCGTTCTTTCCTCCTTTTGGCCTCTAAATAAAATATGCAGCAACCCTCCAGAAGTGCAGCAGACTGATAAAACTATCAATTGGTGATGAATTTTGAAGTTCTGATGGCTGTGGAAAGTCTCTCAATGGCAGAGAGGAGCTCTTAGAGCTTTGGAAGGATAGAATGAAGTTTCAAAATGATTTATTTCTTTAAAAGAAAATGTTACTTTGATTTCTTTTGTTCCGTAACTGCTAACTTCCATGATGGTGACAAAAATGGATGACATGACTCCCTTGTTTGATTTTGATGACTGATAGGATGATTACCATCAAATGTGAATCCTAGAACATGACCTAGATGATGACCCACTTAATATTTTTATGACCTAGAATAGTGGAAAAATGACATGACCATGATGGATGATGGTGACCTTGAACAAGTGGAGGGAGTAGCAATGACCTAGACAATTACTTGACCATTTTGACAATCAAGAGATGCAAAATTTTATTTGAAAATGTAAAAATTTGACCAAAGACATCTAACAAAACTGAAAAGAGTAAATTTGATCACTGAGACTATTGGACACTACCAACGCTGATATCTTCAAACCAAATGTAAATCAAGATTAACAAAGATGGTAGGAAACTCTGAAGGAAACACTCTACAAACACACTTAACACATTTATAGATAGTCTGTACACAATGACCATGCAAATATGACATAATTATAGTATTTATTTAAGTACAACCCATTTCTGGTTTGTGCCAAAGGGATTCCATCAAAATCAATGAGCGCATAAGCACCTTTCACAAGTACATGCTTAACTATATACGGGCCTAATCACATTGACTCGAACTTCCTAGTGTTATTTTTTGTAGCATTGGATGTGTTATAGACCCGAAAATTTTTGGAGAGGCTAGAGTACATGAGATTACCAAACCTAGAAAATTTTTTTGGAAACTCTGCCTAGAAGTGTCTCAATTAGATTATTAAATGATTTTTAAATATTTCTTAAGTCTAAACTTAGGTTTTATGGTTGATTAATTGAGATAAGGTGAGAATAGTCTAGAAACTCACACGAATCGATCCAGAGATAATCTTAGACACAGATTATGTTTTAATATTTTTCGTTGGTGCTCCAACATATTATTATAAGAGGAGGTCGATGTGATGATGGAAAAATCACTTGAGCAGTTTGATTTCTTGACAGATTGATTTCTAGAGTAGCAACAATCAGTTTCTCAAGAGAGAGTTAGAGATCGAAGTAGTGAGTGAGGGGAAAATCCAGTGAGGATGGTGGAGGTATTCCATACCCAATGAGTGCATTTACAAAGAGGTAGAAGAGCCACAAAGAGGTTGACATTGGGGCAACAAAGTAGTCTCTAGAGGAAATATTGATTTGTTAATAGGGAGAGATGTGTTTAGTTCCAGAGGTTGGGAAGGATTCCTAGAGTGTCGGAGAAGCATATTTCCATTCACTAGTAGGAAAAAATACTTCATCAGAGATCATTTTGAGGCTAAATGTCCAACCATCTACATAGAGCAGTGCAAAGCATGAGACAGAGGGTAAGAGGGTCGTATTTCTGAAGCCAAGCTATGATGGGAGATTTCCTGTGGTATGAGCAAAATTAATCACTAGATTTTGGCCATAATTTTTCTCTATATGATTTTCAGTATTTCGGCATCCAGTTGCACTCATCTTTTCTCACTACTGCTAAATAATAAAACCTTCAGCTGTTGCACTAGTTTTCCCGCATTGGGTTTTTTCCGAGGAATTTTTTCCAAAACTAATTGTATCAATTTTATGTGTGTGTGCTAGCATTTCTTCTAGCGTTTTATTATTTTTCAGTTTTATTTTTGTATATTTTAGTGTGATTTATTTAGTATTTTCCAAAGAAAACAACAAATAAATTGTTAAATTAAATTAACAAGTAGGAGAATAATTTCCAGTTGCTGCAATAGGATTTCAGTTATGGAATTTTCACATGGTATGAGAGCATAGTTGATCAACTAGAGAGAATAGAGGTTAAGAAGAATGAATTTCACTTCTTAACAAAGGCAAAAAGTTGAAATTCCCAGGGGAAACAACGAATTTCTTGAGGATATTTGATTTTCTGAGAGGCAAGAAAATTCAAGTTTTCTAGATCGAGTAGCTCTAGAGGCAGAAGGAGAAACCCAATATTTTTCATTGGGAAGATCTCTATCTAAACGTAGAATGTTTCTATGACATTTTCTAGAGAAAAAATTGTGTTGGTTGGAAGAAGAGCACACACAGAGGGAAATTTTCTGTCAGGGAACTTCTAATCTCAGAAGTTCAAATTTCCAGTTGCAGATTGACATTAGCACCTAGTAGAGCCACACATTCCATGAAGGAGTGTGAGCAGCAAAGCAGTGGACAAGCACATGAGAAGAGGTATTTTTTGGCATTTTAAGAGATGGCCACTGCAGCCCTGAGAGATCAGGACAGGTTGGATGGTGCTTCCAACTATGTAATTTGGAAGGCAAGGATTTCCTTCCTTCTAGATGAATTTTGCATGAAGGCATATATCGATAATGTGGTGTTGCTTCCCATGTATGAAAATCAGCTGAAGGAGGAAAGAAAGGAGATGGCACAGGAAAAGTGGTTAATCCTATATGGTGTGTGAGATCATGTAGTCTCACATATAGCAAGCAAGGATACTACCAAGCAGATGTGGGATTTTGTCACCACGTTCTATTAAGGTACTTCTGAGCCACAAAAGATGTCCCTCGAGGAGAATTTGAGATGCATCTAGATGCATAAAGGGGAAGGCATAGAATCCTTCCTTACTAAGATTCAAGAGGTCCAAGACCAGTTTTCAGTTGTTGGGGCAGTGCCTCAACCCATGGATCTAGTGCGATTGGCACTCAACAGTGTCTTGGAGGAGTGGCAGGTATTTTTCTAAAGCATATTGGGTAGAGATAGACAATCATAATGGGATATAATGTGGGCCTATTTGCAGCAAAAGGAGTTGAGACGAGCTCTATTAAAGAGCTCCATCAGTGGTAGTAGCAGTGGATCGAATATGGTGAAGGAAGAGGAGAATGTGGCCCTTGCATATAAGGGTCCAATTCAGGGAAAAGGGGAGCAGAGGAAGAAGAAGAAGGACCTGTCAAAGATCAAGTGCTTCAGATGTGGTGAGTTAGGCCACTACAGTACCCAGTTTCCTCTAAAGAAGAAGGACAAGGAGGAGAAGCAGGACCAGCAGTAAACTTTCGCAAAGATCAATAAGCTTTCCTCCATGATGGAGGAAGACTTCACGATGTTCGTTGACATACCTCTAGGAGTGAGCTGGGGTGACTTGGTGTTGTAGCCCTAGAGAGCTACATATGGGAAGGATACTTGAGGATTAAACCTCTTGGATCAATACCTAGCTACGGGTGCCTACAATATTTAGTAGTAGGATGGAATAGTGGCAGTTGGTATAGTCAGATGCCAGAGTGACATTTATAAAGAGTAGTATTATTCATATGCTAGGAAGTGTAGTGCAAAGTTGGCAGTAATGCATATTTCACAGTGCAGAGTCAGCAACAATGTAGACTCCTTAGTGATAGTGCAGATGCTAGTAGCAATTAGGACTCAGGTGTCAAATACATCATACTGAACACAGTTGGTTCACTTTTCGATGTTTTTCAGTTGCATATGTTATAGTAGTGACAACAACAAAGTTGCAGTGAAAATGTAGTGTTGGCAGTAGTTCATCAAGTTCAACAACAACACATATGCAACACATATCAAAGTTGTAGAGTGGTCAGTGGGATGAAGCAGTGTGATAGGAGATGGTCCAGAAAAAAAGTGTTTCTACCAGGTGTGCAACAATACTAGAACACATTACTCGCTAAGAGGGAGTGTTATTTTTTGTAGCATCGGATGTGTTATAGCGATGAAACTTTGTGGAGAGGCTAGAATACATGAGATCTCAATAACCCAGAAATCATTTCTGGAAATTCCACCTAGAAGTGTCGCAATTAGATTATTAACCGATTTTTAAATATTTCCTAAGTCTAAACTTTGGGAATATGGTTAATTAATCAGTATTAATTGAGATAAGGTAAGAATAGTCTAGAAACTCACATGGATCAATCTAGAGATGATCCTATCTATCCATTATGTTTTAATCTTGGTCGTTGGTTGTTATAGCATCATTTCTCACCTTGACATGATTCATGATTGCTTCATGGCTTTATGGGCACCCATTCCTACAGACTTGGACAAATTCACTTAAAAACAGTGTAAAATCCTCCATACGCGAATATGCCTGTGTTTTTCCGCGTGTATACGCGAGTACATCTAAAATCCCTAATTTCGCGTTGGGTTGATGGTTACTCAGGTAGTTCAACCACCCCAGCCCGTGGCCAACTGTTTCCAACTGCTGAAACTACTTGGAGGGACTATAAAAAGCCCTCATGTGTATGGCCTAAGGGGGAGAGAGAATTATTGATATTATACTCTGTTGGTATTCCCCATCCAAGTCTGATTCCCCGTGCCTCCTGCACTTTCCCAGTTCATTGTAGGAAACCCTTGTTTCCTTGAGATACACATCCCTTTATATGTTATCTCGTATGCACCAGTTTGGAAGGAGTCTTAGCGAGGCAAGGGCTGGACGGATCCGGACGACGGTCTGCGAAGGCCTTGGAAGGATCGGGTGATCTCTCCTCTTGATTACTTTTGTACGTACTATTTATAATACAGAAGTATCATGCTGTTCCCGAAATAAACGTGTTAGTGTATGCTTTAATGTATGAAGAATATTTGTTATACAAGCATTCATTATGATTTATTTAATGTTTTATATGAATCTCACTGACACATAGAGTAGATATATGTTGTACAACTTGTCCTTTGTGTTGGTTTCTTCTTGTATTTCAGGTTAAGGAGGAAGGACGGTTGCAGGGAGTTTCAACTCCACGAGGATCTACTTCAAACGTAGGACCAACAGGTAAACCTCTCATTATGCTCTATTTAGTTTTTATGAATGTGCATGATTGTGTGAGTCTCTGTTAAGTAGTACGCCCCTGCTCTGTGGAGGTTGATTCCCAACCAACCTCTAGGGTGTTAATTCCCCGAAACAGAACTGGCGACTCCGCTAGGGATCACATTTTTGTGATTCTCCTGTTGGGTTGTTTCAGCTGTTTGGTAGGTTGCCAACAGTTTTTTCTGTCTTTTACAGTCCAGTTTGCTTTCTTGCAATCAGTCTGAAGTCTTGGTATCTTTCCCAGGCTTGTACTTTTTGTTTTTCATTATCTTTCTTTGTATACGCTTTTTTGTTTGCACACAGTCGCGTATACCCGCGAGTTTGTGTAGAAGGATCCGCGTATACGCGAGTTTCCCTCAACACAGACGCGTATACACGCTGGTTGCATAACTGCAAGGTCGCGTATACCTAGGCTGATTTTGAAATTTTGAGTTTATTGGATTTTTGGTCTTTTCTGGCTATGGAGGCCTGTGTCTGCAGAGTCTCTGTACTTACTGGAGTGTGACAGAAGTGGTTTCAAGTCTTGTTTCTCTTTCGTTTGTCCGAAAACTGATCTTTTTGGCAAAGTGTCCTTGTTGGTGCTAGCACTCCTGGATTGAGTTCCAAGATCGCTTTCTGAGTGTTCTTGGCTGTTCTGCTTTATCAGAACAGAGAGCTTCTGCTCACTGACTCGCTCCTATCTTTGTGTTGTGCTTTGCATTACGTTCTTTGCTTTGTTTTCGATTGGTTTTCTTGAGTTTCATAGGCTAGGGTTTTGTTGCAATTTTCGGAGAACTTTTCTTGCTTCTTTGGAGTTTTGTGTTGCAACGAGTTTGCACTATTTCTCTAGGCTGTTTGATTGAGTTTTTGGTCTTCCATTGCTCTTTTTGATCTTGCTATCATTAGCTTTATAAGGTTTGGGAGCATAGTTGAAGTTTATGCTTGAAATTCGGTCTCGTTTTGGCTTGGATTGTGATAGTTGTTCTTGGTTTTTTTTGAAGCTCTTGTTTTATAAAACTAAAAAGCCCAAAAAACATTTGTTTTGCTTTTTGTTTTTGCATATCAAAAACTCAAAAAACATTGTTTCTTGTTTTTGTTTTTGTTGTTGCCTTTTCATTTTCGTTTGGTTGTATCTTTTGGAGTTTTTGTGAAGTTTCTTGCTTCTAGTTTCCAGCTTGATTTTGAGGAGAGGTTGTCTTTTGATTTCTTCTTCTTCTTGTTGAGTATTTTGGTGTCTTATATTAAGAGTTCTTGTTTTCAAGAATTGGCTTTCTGGACAGCAAAAGATGAGTTAAAACTGAAGGAGCTTTTTGGGAAATTTCACCTTGTTTCAAGGGACTTTTTGCATCTTAGAATTTACATGCTAGTGGTCATTTGCATTAGGTGCATTGAATCATTTAGTTAGCTTCTTAGTTTTTGTGAGTGTGAGTTTGTAATTCGAAAAGAAAAAATACATTTTTTAGTCTCGTAGAACTTATATAGAAATTGCTCTTCATCGAAAGACAAAGAACTGCATGTGCATGTAGTCAGGTTTTTATTAATTTCTTTTGCGTCAGAACATCATTGGTTTCAACTCCATATCCTTGTGACATAATACAACAGCCCTTAAAATAAGCGATTTAATCTAAAATCAACTAGCAAGTTTTATTAAGTGTCAATCACCAACTAGCTAGGTTGTAGGGCCTTGGAATAGGTGAGTGGAGAGTTAACTCTCCAAGGCCGCTCAAACAAACATAGAAGTTGATTAATTGGCGAAATCCAACTCCGTGAGGTGGACTGGGAAAGCTCTCATCCGAGAGTCAAGCGCGAGGGGAAGTGAAGGTTAAGAAGAGGGATACCCCCCCTCCGATTAGCTGAATCTAACCTCAAGACCGTTCCGCCCAGCTTCTGATACGGATTGGTGTTCATAGTTGCTGTTCCTAGGTTCCACACAGGTGACTGCGGGGGGGAATACCCGTGGTACCTGAGGCAAACGTCGCATCAATTTCAGCAGTACTTCTGGGGGGTGCCCTTGCGAAGCTTGGGTGCTTGAGCCGGCAAAGGCTGTCGTCAGGAGGTCGGGGTAACTGTTTCTGATACCTTCGCTAGTTGTTCTGGGCCCTAATCATCCCAGACTGCTTTCGGAAGGCCCTATACTTCGCTTTCCTGTATTTTGGTGTCTGGTCCTCATCACCCGGAGCGGAAATACTTGAAGGTTGTTTGCTTGCTGTTTCTCAGGGATTTGTTTTTAGTGTGTGCTCTTTTCTCCTAGCTTGCCTAGCTTTTCACTTTTCTTGAGTCTAATATAATAAATCTGTAAAAGTGGCTGATCAAGCGCCTCGACATTCGAGGAGAGTCCGGGGGTTATCTCCCGAGAGTGCAGAGCCTTCTTCGAGAAGGCGTAGGAGCGATCTAGCAGGTGGTTTTCACCCTGTAGAGTCTGACGCTGTGGAGAGAGATCCTCCACTAAGATCTGAAGGTTTCGTTGCTGATTCCGGTGTCGGTTCCGAGAGGAGCGTTCCGCTCACCTCGAGAGTATTGTTTCCTCAGGAAGAAGATTTTCAGATAGAAGATATACCTGAGCCTGCAGCTACAGGTCCATCTCCTCTTCCTCTTGATCATCCGTTTGTTATTCAGTACGTCGGACCGGAGTCTGAGAGACCGCCGGATCTTTCATATCTTTCTTATCTTTCGATGGCCACGACTGGGAACGCGGCTTCTACCGTGAGTGCTGCGGGCATTCAGACCCACAACTACCTTGCGGGCGGGGGCGCACCTCTTTATGTCTTGGGTGGCACATGTATATGCAGCTGCGGGTTCACCCGACATATGCTTCTCAATACGAATCGCCCGTTTCGGGGATGTCCATTGTGGAAATCCCTCTTTTTCCTTCTGGCTTAGGTGCACGTGGATCTACGCATGTCTGCGTGGCTAGTGGATCAGCTTCTTTTCAGGGTTTCCCCTTTGGGACTGGGCATATTCCTAGTCCCAATCCTTCTTTTGGGTCGTTTCCTTTTACGTCCCAGACCCAAAGTTTCAATCCTTGGGCTCAGGGGCCAAGTTCGACTGCTTTTATGGGGTGGAATCCTATGTTTGCAACGTCGGGGGCAGGGAATCAGTTCATCGCGAGTCATCCAGAGAATGCTTCTTTCCCTGCATCGAGTGCTTATCAGTCTTTTTCTCCTCTGTCTAATGCATGGAACCCCTATCAGGGGCTTTCCTCTTCAGTCAATACTTCAGCGGGGGGAACTAGTCTGGGTTTTGGTAACTCGGCGTGGGGAGGAGGTTCTTCTCCGTTTTCTATGGGTCCTTTCTGGCAGCCTGGTGCCTCATCAAATCCAGGCTATTCTTTTCAGAATGTGGGAAATCCATCCTATCAAGGATGGAATTCTCAGGCTCCGCCGCGATTACCATTTCTGGCAACGTTAAACTTGCCAGACTTGGCGAAGTTAACTAATGACCCGATTCGGTATAGTCCGGGTTGGCCTCCGGTTCCAACCAAACTTCCTTGAGACATTCCTAAGTTTGAAGGTAAGAATGGTGAAGATCCGGCGGACCATGTCACCACATTCCACTTATGGTGTTCATCCAACTCTCTGATCGACGATTCGATTAGATTGAGATTATTTCAGCGCACCTTAACTGGAAACACCGCGAAGTGGTATATAGAGCTTACTGGGGGCAGTTTCGCCACATTTGGAGAACTGGCTGTCACTTTTCTTAACCATTTCCAGTTGCCTGTCAGATATGAGGCTGGGACCGAACTCCTGGCTAATTTTAAGCAGGATGAGGCAACTCACATTTCTGATCATATTCAGGAATGGAGGAGAAGGAAGAGGCTTATCAAAGCCCATATTCCAAGTGAGTTCCTTCTCGAGTGGTTTTTGAAGTCACTTCAGTCAGATATTTCAAAAGATGTATCCATGTCAGGGGTATATTCCGAGGAGCAGGCCATCTTTAGGGCCCAGCAGTTAGAGTTGATCTATTCTCAGTCTGGCATGCTTTACAAGTATTTTCCCAATGCTCCTCACTCCAAATTGGATCTATCGAAACCCAAACCTGGTCTGCATGGTGACGGACTTGTCGGATCGGTCAGTAGTAGTGCAGCCAGCCTGCTTTCTCAATTGCAGCAGTTGTCTTTACAATCTGCTTCTTCTGGTCAGGCTGTGCCTGCTGATTCTTCACCTTCCCACTCTTTGTCCATTAATGCTGTCCAATCTTCTGAACCCAAAGGAAATCAACAGTCCGATGGGAAGAAGAAGGGACGTAATAACAAGAAGAAGGGCAAGAATGGGAAGGGCAATGCAAATAAAACCAACGAGCGTGTTGGTGAAGGGCAGAAGGAGAAAAAGAAAGTGAAGTTTCCGTGCAAGCTTTGTACTGGAGATCATCTCACGCACCTTTGCCCGAAAATTCAGGATGCTCAGCGCCTGTTATCTCAGCAGGGTTCTTCTAGTTCCCAGGCTGTGCTAACAAACCCTTTTCCCCAAGGGCAGCAATTAATTGCTGGCGCGAACCAAAATCCTGGGGCTTCCTCTGGAGGTCCTCAGGAAGGGGAAATTCCATCGAATATCTTTATGATGAGTGCTTACGTGGATGTCGCTACGAGATCCCGTGATTATGGCGGAGAGGAATCTTCGAAAGCTAAGGAAGTTCCTGATGCTACTGAGCCGCTTCACATCACGAAGCCAACTGTCGAGTCTATGCCTCGGATGCCAAAAACATCTTCTAAGCGGTCAACGATTAATCCGAACATGAGGGCTGCCCAGAACTACTCGATTGTAGAAGATCTGGCGCAGAGTCCTTGTGCTATGTCAGCTTTAGAGGTACTCCAGTCTTGTCCGGCTCAGCGCAGTGCTTTGCTCGCTGCCATTGGGGCTATTGATCCGAAAAATTCTCTTCTGATTACCTTTGATATGAATAATTTTAAGAAGAGACTTCCTCATCATATGGCCTTCCATATTAAATCATCGTATCGGAAGACTAATATCTTTTGCACGGTTGTTGATGAGGGTGCTTCTACTTGCGTGATGTCTCTCGCATGCTGGAAGACACTAGGATCTCCCAAAGCTGTTCCATCTAGCACTATTCTTACTGCATTCGATGGCCATTCTCATAGGCCCCATGGTATTGTCCCGGCTTTGCCCATCTGTGTTGGGGGCAAAACCATTAACATAGAGGTTGAGGTAGTAGATGCAGCCTTGGACTACAACCTTCTGTTGGGGAGGAACTGGATATATGATATGGATGCGATTGCATCCTCACTATTTCGAATAGTATGTTTCCCCCACGAAGGGAGGATAGTTACGGTGGATCAACTGGACTGTCCTCCTGTAGACCTGGATGCGCCTTCTGACTCATTTGTTCCTAAGTTGGATAATACTAAGGCGCCTGTCGAGAATCTGGGAGTTGGAATGTATTCTTCCCTGATGGGTTCTTTTGATCTTACTCCTCCTAAGGTGTCTATTAATGCTATTTCATCCTCCAAGGCTCCCCTTCGAAGAGAGTTCTTTCGAACTCATTATTTTTCGGACCCTTGGACCTTACCTTCCCCAACAGCCACATTGGAGGAAGGGCAAGTGGGTGGGATGGCATTCCCGATTTCTGCAGCTGAGATTGCATATCAGTCTATTGTTGACACTGCAGAATCTGATCCAGCTCCTCTTTCACCGGAAGAGTTGGATGGTGATGTGGCTCCGGCTTGGACGCTTACTTCTTCTTCTGCCCAGGATTGTCTAGATACCATTCTTCCATCTGAAGAGGCCATCCTGGAAGCAATGACAGGTATAGAGAGACCGTGGGATGACTTGCATCATCGGTCTTACTTCCTACCTGACTTGAGCGAAGTTGAAACTAGTTTTCCAAGTCCTCAGTCTTCTGGTCCTGTTCACCCAGTCTTGAACCCTTTGGCACCAACACAGGTTTATGCTGAAGGGAACATGGATGTGATCTCTCCTACTATCCAAGTGAACATTTCCAGGGATCCTAATATTATCGAGAATGTCTTCATTGGAGCTGAATGTTCCCGTGAAGAGGTTCAAATTTACACCGAGCTCTTCAAAGAGTATAGGGATGTATTTGCTTGGTCTTATGAGGAAATGCATGGCATAGACCCATCTATTGTCCAGCATGAGATCAAGACGTATGAAAACGCTAAGCGGAGTGGAAAAACTTGATAAGATTCAATCACAAGGAAGAAGCGATGGCCTATCAGTAAAGTTGAAAAGGCTGGCAAGGTGGGATTCATTTTCCGGTTCCTACGGTAGATGGGTTTCAGAGCAGTTCCATTGATAAAAGCAAGGAACAATTCGAGTGTGCATCGATTTCGAGACTGAATAAAGCGTATCACAAGATCATTACCCACCTTCGTGATGGATTCTTGATGAGTGTGCATTACTGAATTTTCTCCTTCATGGACGGTTTCTCTGGTTATAATCCAATTACTATCCGTCCAGAAGATCAACATAAGACCGCATTTATTTGTCCCTGGGGTACGTTTGCATATAAGAAAATGCCTTTTGGTCTTAAAAATGCTGGAGCTACTTTTCAGCGAGCCATGTCTTACGCCTTCCACGACATCAAGAAAATCATCGAGGCATACTTAGATGATCTAGCTGCTCATTCTCGAAAGAGGATGGATCATCCTGGTCACCTCCGGCAAATATTCGAGAGATGTCGTTTTTATAAAATTCGTTTGAATCCGAACAAGTGCGTTTTCGCGGTAACATCCGGTCGGCTGTTGGGATTTATCGTGTCTAGGGAAGGGATAAGGGTAGATCCTTTCAAGGTTGAGGCAATACTTCGGTTGCCTCCCCCGTCTTCAATCCGTCAGCTTCAAAGTCTCCAAGGGAAGTCTAATTTTCTTCGGAGGTTTATCATCAACTATGCTGAGATTACAAAGGGATATATGAGACTGTTGAAGAAAGGAGTTCCTTTTCTTTGGGACGACTACGCTCAACGCTCATTCGATGCCTTGAAAAAGGCAGTGACCTCTGCTCCTTTACTGAGTCCACCCGATTATAGCAGAGATTTTCTTTTGTATCTGGCTACGGCAGAATCTACCATTGGTATGGTTCTGGTTCAGGAGGATGATGCTCTGGCTGAGCATGTTATTTACTACCTTAGTCGAGGAATTTAGTGGGACACAGTACATTACCGTGAAAAAGTGCTTCTTGAACGAGTCCATGCGTGCAGCGACCTCTGAAAGCATTATATTATTCTTATGAAACTTATGTCTTAGCGGTGCCTTAATCATTTCAGTTTGTCCTCAGCAGGTGAGTGATTGGGGGCAAATATAATAGATGGATTGTGATATTACAGGAATTCGATCTAGAGTTCATGTCTGCCAAATCCAAGAAGTCATTGGTCTTTGCGGAATTGATCTCCGAGTTGCCTTGTGGAGAGGAGATGATCTATGATGAGTCCTTTCCGGACGAACACTTGTTTCTAATCTCTCCACAAGATCCTTGGTATGGGGATATCATCGTGTATCTCCAGACTGCGAAGTTTCCCTCTTCTTTTTCGAAAGATGAGCGTCGTAAGTTGCGTCACTTAGCTAAGAATTATCTGATTATTGGTGATGCTTTGTACCGTCGAGGGGTTGATTCAATCCTAAGACGCTGCTTAACTTTCGAAGAAGCTGAGGCTATGCTCAATGATTCTCACAGTGGAGCTTGTGGGGGTCATTTATCAGGGCTTGCTACAGCCCAAAAGATTTTGCGTGCTGGCTACTTCTGGCCCTCGATTTTTAAAGATTGTATTGAATCGGTCAAGAAGTGTCATCCTTGTCAGGTGTATACTCGAAAAATGTGCGCTCATCCAGCTCCGCTTTTTCCAGTCGTTACTGTCGAACCCTTTACAAAGTGGGGTATGGATTATACTACTTGTAAACCGCCTTCGGCAAAAGGTCACAAGTACATTATCGTAGCAGTAGACTACTCTACGAAGTGGGTCGAAGCTATGCCTACTTTTGGGAACGATGGTGAGACTGCAGCTCTTTTCTTCTTCAACCAAGTCATCGCTCGTTTCGGTATACCTAGAGAGATTGTCACTGACCATGGCAGTCACTTTCAGAACAGTATGATGGCTGAGTTGGCTCTTAAATTGGGTTTCCGGCAGGAGCATTCATCTCCATATTATCCTCAGGCCAATGGCCAGGTGGAAGCCGTGAATAAATCCTTGAAGACAATTCTTCAACGGACGATTGATAAACATAGATCCAACTGGAATATTATGCTATATCCTGCACTCTGGGCATACAGGACGTCAGTTAAAACTGCAACTGGCTTTACTCCGTTTCAGTTAGTCCACGGGGTGGAATCCGTATTTCCCATTGAATGCGAGATTCCTTCCCTTAAATTAGCTGTTGAGCTTCTTCCTGACACTTCTAGTCTGGCGGAGCGGCTTCTTCATCTGGAACATCTTGATGAGCAGCGTCGAGATGCCGCCACGTTGAACGAAGCGCATAAAAACCGAGTCAAAGTCCAGTACGATAAGGCGGTTAAGCCTAGGGTCTTTTCCGAAGGCGACCTCGTTTTGGTCTATGCCCAAGAAAAGGATGCCTTGGGGGCAGGAAAGTTTAAGTCGATGTGGTATGGCCCCTATATCGTCAAAAAGGTCCTTAAGAAAGGAGCGTATACCTTGGTTGACTTTGAAGGAAATGAGTTGTCGGAGCCCCGAAATGGGATCTATCTGAAGAAGTATTATGCCTAGGCTTTGGCCTGGCATTTTGCTTTGTATATAGTAGTTTTTGTCTTGTACATATCTGTTTGATTTTCGATTTTTGATGAGATGGTGATGTTTTTTGATCTTCTTTGGCAGGTTGTGTTGATGTCATGAGTCATTTTGGTTTCGCCGATGGTGCTAGTAGACACACCCGGAACTTAGCTTCCGCGGCTTGGGTTCTTCACTATCCTTCCGGTCAGCTGTTGGTATCAAGAGGGGTCTGCATTGGTCCTGCTTCCAATAACGTAGCGGAATACACTGCAGTCATTCATCTACTCTCAGAGGCAATATCTTCGGGTGTTGATTCGTTGGTAGTTTTCTTGGACTCCCAGCTGGTGGTGTCGCAGTTGAACAACACTTATCGGGTACGAGATCCAGTTTTATTACGATTGTTCTTGAGGGTACGATTGTTACAAAGGTCATTTCAATTTTTAACATTCATTCATATTCCTCGAGCTGACAATTGGTTTGCTGACTCATTGGCTAATCAAGCTTTAGATTGGCATATTAATCATTCAATACAATAAATTTTAATCATCAAAAACATCATATATTTGATACATTTATCACATCACATCAAATATCGCTGTATATATCATCGGTATGTCAAAAAACTTTACAAAATTTGGATCCATAAATGCCGTACAAAACTTGGGCTTATGCCCCATCATGTTCAGTCTCAAAAAAGAATATACAGTCATCTAATATATAAAATTTGTCTACTCCTGAGGACCCTGCCCAGAAGTCGTGTTCCTATAGAACATAACTGCAGTGGCCACACGGCGGAATAGTCTAACCCAGTCCCGGGGTACTCCTACAACCCGTCTCTGGACGGCTTCTGGCAAGTCCTCCATGGCAGCCAGAGGGATTTGGCGGGTCAGTCCCTCCAAGTTTCTCTGCACGGCCTGGAGTGTCCTGTCAGAATCCGCTGTCTCCGCCTCACCTCTGCGGCGCTTGTGACGTGCTAGGCCCTCAGGACGAACTGGTCCAACATCTGAAACATGATCATTTTTTCATTTGTCAGTCATTATGAATCCAATCCAAAAACATGTTTGTTTTTCATTTTTCATACATATTTGAAAAATCCAAAAAAAAATCATATAAGTTAAAATTTTTGAAAAAACTTACCGACTGCTCCCCATGCTGCACCGGGTGGAAGTACTAGATCTAGATCTCCTCGGAAATCCATCCCGGCATAGGGATAGTCGTCTACTGCGATGATCTGTTCTCTCCACCATAAGAAGAACTCATCGTCCCGGGTAGTTCGGGGTACCTCGCTGCCCCCCAGTCTCTTCATCATGTCTGCCCAACGGGCGATTCTTGGGTCCCGAGGGCTGCTGATAGTCGAGATGACTTTGGGTCTCAAAGCTGGAACTCTCTCGAAGAAGAATGTAGTCAAAATGGTTCCATAGCCAAAGTGTTTTGTTTTTGTTTGGCGAATGGAGGTCAGTTGTTGTTTCATGTTCTGTAGTAGGGCAGTGCACCAATCATACACATGAATTAAGCACTCTACAGCTATGCTCATGTGTGTCCTGGACGCCTGATGTAGTGAGGCAGATCCTGCCACTCTGCCGATGGTGAATAGGAGGATCTTTATGTGCAAATCCCTGATATCTCTGATTGCAATCTGTGTGCCAACTTTCTTGGAATTATCTACGCAATATATTTGGACATAGTCTTCCACGGTCAACCCTCCCAGGGGCTTTCCGTGCAAGTCCACTGGGTCTCCCCTCCTGGAGAGTCCCGTGATGAAGTATATATCTTCCACTTCTATGCGTAGTGGCATCTGATCAATTATGAAGCAATCCTGATCTGGTTCCCAGTAATTTACGAGCATTTCAAGCAATCGCACATTACTTTTCATATTGGGCATTTTGAAAAATTTGAACAATCCACAGTTTCGGAGGACATTTTGTGCTGCGCGATCCTGCATGACCTCTTGGTCTATTGCGCTATGCTCACGTTCCCTCCAAGAGATAGTCATCCTGAAAAATTTCATAAAAATTTGCATTAGAAACTCTTTTTGGGTTACGGACTTGCGCATACGCGACTTTTCCTGTGCACAGTCGCGTGTATACGCGGCTTCACTTCATTGAACCCGCGTATGCGCAGATACGCATTTTTTAAGAAGGGTTTCTAGGCAAAAATTCACTTAATTTTAAATTTCAAACGGACAAAATGAATAAGCAGGATGATTAAGGAGCCTACCTGAAGTTTCGCTGAATTCTGACGGTCGGTTGTTCCTGATTTGACGAAACAAGTTTTTAGCTCCAGAGCTCTTTTTCCAAATCAGCTATGCAATAATGAACCAATTGAGAGGTAATTTGTGTATTTATGGCTAAAAATTGAAAAATTTTGCAAAAATTTCTTTATGCTTATTTTTTCGATCTGTCTTATGCTGTATAACTCGATTGCTTGGAAGTGCCCAATTTGGTATATTTTCAGGTACATTTTGACGATTTTGAGACTTTTCCCGGTTTTTGATCCATGATTTCAGACTCTTCACGGCAGGTATATGATCTTCACTGGCATATAGGTTAGGGAATCACTTTCCGTTGCATCTTGCATTCTAGCCTCCATACTGATCACTTGCCTTAGAGTCGATCCCATCAGGTCATGAGTATTACACCCATTTCACTCGCCGATTTTTAATCATGACTTGATGGTAGAGCCTTCCTTTACATGGGCTTCCTAGTTAGTTCCTCGCTATCACTTGTTGCCCATGCTGCTTTTATGTAGGCTCGGGAGTCCTCTTTAGTCCTGCCATGTCTTTTGTGTTGAAGCTTCATTCTTCTCCTTCATCACTTATCATTTTTCTGGCTTATACCCTAGAGGCTCCCTGGTGTCGTTAAGTTGTATTACTGCATTGCATATTGGCTACTTGTTTATCCTGGCCTTTAGCCGGCTTCATTTAGACTCGATGTTTAAGCCAACTTTTGACCTTGACTTTCTGTACAAGTTAACCATTGCATGCACTTAGCTATCACGACTTGACACCTTTGTACCCATGGATGGAACGTTCCTCTGAGTATCATTGACCAGTTTTCGCCACCTTGCATTGAGCATAGGATTGTTCCAATCCCAGGAACTAGTGCATCTGCTTTCTTGATACTCATTCTATCCATTGTACCATAGCATTCTTTTATTCTTTTTCAGGCTTATTATGAAAAAGACAAAAAAATCAAATATAACAAAAAGAGCGGGAACGGGATGTATCTTCGTTATTTTGATGGCAGTACAAAGTCAGTTTGTCGCCCTTGAACAAATCACATATACTTATATATATTTCCTTCATTTCGGATGGTTCTAGTTTTGACCTAGGTTCAGCCTTTACCATGTTTCACTTGTCAGTTCTCCCCCGATTGGTTATCTCTTCCAATCATATGGAGAGTTTGTTTTGCCTCCTACAAGACAGACTTATACAGTGTCACTTTTTACTGCCATGGTCATCACAGAGTCGTGCTTTTGTTCAAGGGAAGTCTAGCCTGAGTCGGCCATTCTGCGGTGTCTCTTGACTCATTATTAGATTGAACTTCCGGTCTTGTGGTGTCATATTCTATCACATAGTTTGTTTTGATCTTAACGTGCTACACTGAAGGTCCCCATTGACTTCTTGCCGGCGGGTTTGTCTCTTATCGACTACGACACATTGCTCTGAGAGCAAGCCTAGAGCCGCACCTTGGGCCTATTTCCATCATTGATAGGTGACCTCGTGCTCAGCATTTGATCATCATCATGGGTCTTTGACTGAGTGGTTTCCACTGTGTTCGACGTCAGCACACATTATCACACTTGGGATTCGTGCAGTACCTGGATTTCCATTTGACCCTATCGGTGGATTTCTCGCCTCTGTGTCAGCTTTCATTATTGGTTGGTTCAGAGGGTTTCTTCCGTGCGCTAGCTTCATCTTGTGCACGTCGGAAACGTACTTCGATTTTGGTTCCATCACTCTCCTTCGTCCAATTCCTTCCAAATCTTGGCCTGCGGGTTACACTCGCGCTGGACTGATGTGGGATGCCTTAATGCCTTCCTTCCAGCAGATCTTTTCCCATCGACTCCGACTCATTGCTATGGGAACAAGATCTAGAGTCTTTTTGTCAGTACCTTAGGGTTTGCAGTCATCAGTGGCAGACTCTTCGCTATCGACAGTGGGGATTCATCATTGCCTCCTGATTGGTAGATTCTTTCAAGTGTTCGACTCCAACTCATTCATTCGCACTTGTCAGATTGTACTGGGGCACCTTGACACTCATTATCATTATCGGTGGGTTGTCTCGCGTTGGTTAACGGGAAACATCATTTCCCGGTAATCCAACGATTTCTCACATGGTCGACTTCAGCTCATTTATTCCCAGTGTGTATAATTGTGCCGTTGTGATCGGTGAAGACCTCGGGTAGTATCAGCATTTCTCGGTTCACTGTTGACAGTCCTTTCAGTTTCTGCCAGTGTTGCCGTCCACCCTTATATGTTGCAGTTCAGCACAGCAGCATCTTATATGTTGATCCCCGAGTTGCGTGATTGTACCGTTTGATCCGCCTCTTATGATCCGGTACTTGGAGATTCAGTTACTTGATCAGACATCCAGTTGCACTATCTTTGATCGGCTTTCTATATGTGATACTTGGACATTGATACAGACTTGTCTTTCCGGGCCCTGCTCAGATGATTCACTATGTATTTTCAGTTCAGTTATACTTGTATACATGTTGGATCTATTTAGTACTTTCTATATATATGATGTATTTTTGACTGAGCATGGGTATGCCCGCCTCAGCATGAGTTGACTCTCTGGTTTCTTTCATTGGTTTTTGGCAGGCTGAAATCTGGTGAAGTCCTCTCTTGTCCTTGCGAAGTTCTTTCTATGTGCATAATACATTTCGGCCATCATGTACCTCTTCTGACCTCATATATTAGGGGGCATCTGTTATAGCATCATTTCTCACCTTGACATGATTCATGATTGCTACATGGCTTTATGGGCACCCATTCCTACAGACTTGGACAAATTCACTTAAAAACAGTGGAAAATCCTTCATACGCGACTATGCCCGTGTTTTTCCGCGTGTATACGCGAGTACAGCTAGACTTTTCCGCGTATACCATTTTAATGATTAAAAAATATATAAAAATCCCTAATTTCGCGCTGGGTTGATGGTTACTCAGGTAGTTCAACCACCCCAGCCCGTGGCCAACTGTTTCCAACTGCTGAAACTACTTGGAGGGACTATAAAAGGACCTCATATGTATGGCCTAAGGGAGGGAGAGAATTATTATTATTATACTCTGTTGGTTCCCTATCCAAGTCTGATTTCCCGTGCCTCCTGCACTTTCCCAGTTCATTTCAGGAAACCCTTGTTTCCTTGAGATACACATCCCTTTATATGTTATCTCGTATGCACTCATTTGGAAGGAGTCTTAGCGAGGGAAGGGCTGGACGGATCCGGACGACGGTCTGCGAAGGCCTTGGAAGGATCAGGTGATCTCTCCACTTACTTTTGTACGTACTATTTTTATAATACAGAAGTATCATGCTGTTCCCGAAATAAACTTGTTAGTGTATGCTTTAATGTATGAAGAATATTTGTTATACAAGCATTCATGATGATTTATTTAATGTTTTATATGAATCTCACTAACATATAGAGTAGATATATGCTGTACAACTTGTCCTTTGTGCTGGTTTCTTCTTGTATTTCAGGTTAAGGAGGAAGGACGGTTGCAGGGAGTTTGAACTCCACGAGGATCTACTTCAAACGTAGGACCAACGGGTAAACCTCTCATTATGCTCTATTTAGTTTTTATGAATGTGCATGATTGTGTGA